>JBBBDQ010000919.1:425000-450000 GCA_037127315.1 Ascarosepion bandense | reverse complement strand
TATGAGAATATTTTTTTCCTACAAAAATCCATTATGTCAATAATTTTTTTCTTTCAAAAATATATTATGGCAAAATAATTTTTTTCTTCAAAAATATATTATGGCAATATTTTTTTCCTTCAAAATCTATTATGGCAATAATTTTTTTCCTTCAAAAATATATTATGGCAATAATTTTTTTCCTTCAAAAATATATTATGGCAATATTTTTTTATTCAAAAATATATTATGACAATAATTTTTTTCTTTCAAAATTATATTATGGCAATAATGTTTTTTCCTTCAAAAATATATTATGCGAATAATTTTTTTTTCTTCAAAAATGTATTATCACTATAATTTTCTTTCTTCAAAAATATATTATGATAATATATTTTCCTTCCAAAAGAAGCAGGTAATAATTTTCTTCCTTCAAAAATATATCATGACAAGAATTTTTCCTTCAAAAATATATTATGACAATAATTTTTTCCTTCAAAAATGTATTATGGTAATTTTTTTCTTTCAAAAATACGTTATGGTAATATATTTTCCTTCTAAAATGCATATTTTCCTATAAAAATCTATTGTTATGTATATATTTCTATAAAAATCTATGTTTATACTTTTACATTGTTTTGACCCCAGTTTGGGGGTTAACTATTTGCCCATGTGACAATAACAGGTGCTACCACTCCGGGTCAGGGTGGATCTTGGAACTATAGCAATTAAGAGGTGGTTCCAAGCTCCTCACAATCTCCTAATCAGAGGCCTTCCTGCAGGATGCAGTTTATCGTCATACCAGGACCTTTAATGTCTTAGGTGTCATCCCTACCGTTAATTCTACGGGACGTGCTCCACACAACCTCACAATTAGAGGCCTTGCTGCCGGATGCAGTTTACCGTCATACTCAGGACCTTTAATGTCTTAGGTGTCATCCCTACCGCTACTTCTATGGGAGGTGCTCGAACGAAGTGCTTTCTTTATTTCCTCCAGTTCTAACCTTTACATCCCTAACTCACCATGCCACTCACATTGTTGTAAATCACCCACAGTTTTTCGGCGTCGTTGGCGAGAAATACGCTTCACTCGATCGGCTTCTTGCCGCCAGCCACTACTTTGCGGAACAGGCTCCCAATAGGATGTTTACGCGATCTGAATTACGATTATAATTTTTTTTTTTTTTTTAATCATTTCACCCCGAGCAAGGCAGAAACGCCACTGATGTGCAGGGGGTTACATAAATGTAGAAAGATTAATTAGAAAAGAGTGAGGAGTACAAGCTAGTTAGAAAGGAACAATAGAAAACTGAGAAAGCAGGTGCAATGACAGGTACATGGGCGGAGAGAAAGGGAAGGTTATACAGGGGAGGGGAGAGAGAGCTAGAGGCCAGTGGTTAGTAGGTGAGTATTAACTTTGCTTTTAAATTTCTGGAGGTCGTAGCCGTCAGGAAAGCAAGAATACGGGAGTGAGTTCCACAGGCGGGAAGTGCGAGAGAGGAAGCTGCAGGAGTAGAATTGTCGTCTGCGTTTGGCTAACCTGACTGTGAATGGGTGGGACCCAGTTGCCAGTCTGGTTGAACGGGTAAACACCTGTTGAGGAGGCATCAGTGACTTAAGCTCATCCGAGCAGAAGCCATGAAAGTATTTATAGAAGAGACAGAGGGAGGCCACATTTCGACGATGGGAAAGTGGCTGCAGACGAGTCGCCAGATCAGTACCTATCACATTACAGACTCTCCTTTGGAGCTTGTCAAGAACACTGAGGAGAACGGCAGGGGCACCTGACCATAAATGGCAGCAGTACTCCATTATGAATCGATTATAATCTGGACATGTTCAAACTTATATTTAGCCATTATCTTGTTTATTCTTATAAAATATGCTCAATTACCTATTATTATATCAGCACCTACCTTACGGCCATATCACGTTGAATACACCGGTTAACGATCGATCACCGAAGTTAAGCAACGTTGAGCCTGGTCAGTATTTAGATAGGTGACCGCTTGGAAATACCAGGTGCTGTAAGCATTTATTGACGGATAGGCGTGCTTACGGCCATATCACGTTGAATACACCGGTTCACCATCGATCACCGAAGTTAAGCAACGTTGAGCCTAGTCAGTATTTAGATAGGTGACCGCTTGGAAATACCAGGTGCTGTAAGCATTTATTGACGGATAGGCGTGCTTACGGCCATATCACGTTGAATACACCGGTTCACGATCGATCACCGAAGTTAAGCAACGTTGAGCCTGGTCAGTATTTAGATAGGTGACCGCTTGGAAATACCAGGTGCTGTAAGCATTTATTGACGGATAGGCGTGCTTACGGCCATATCACGTTGAATACACCGGTTCACCATCGATCACCGAAGTTAAGCAACGTTGAGCCTGGTCAGTATTTAGATAGGTGACCGCTTGGAAATACCAGGTGCTGTAAGCATTTATTGACGGATAGGCGTGCTTACGGCCATATCACGTTGAATACACCGGTTCACGATCGATCACCGAAGTTAAGCAACGTTGAGCCTGGTCAGTATTTAGATAGGTGACCGCTTGGAAATACCAGGTGCTGTAAGCATTTATTGACGGATAGGCGTGCTTACGGCCATATCACGTTGAATACACCGGTTCACGATCGATCACCGAAGTTAAGCAACGTTGAGCCTAGTCAGTATTTAGATAGGTGACCGCTTGGAAATACCAGGTGCTGTAAGCATTTATTGACGGATAGGCGTGCTTACGGCCATATCACGTTGAATACACCGGTTCACGATCGATCACCGAAGTTAAGCAACGTTGAGCCTAGTCAGTATTTAGATAGGTGACCGCTTGGAAATACCAGGTGCTGTAAGCATTTATTGACGGATAGGCGTGCTTACGGCCATATCACGTTGAATACACCGGTTCACCATCGATCACCGAAGTTAAGCAACGTTGAGCCTGGTCAGTATTTAGATAGGTGACCGCTTGGAAATACCAGGTGCTGTAAGCATTTATTGACGGATAGGCGTGCTTACGGCCATATCACGTTGAATACACCGGTTCACGATCGATCACCGAAGTTAAGCAACGTTGAGCCTAGTCAGTATTTAGATAGGTGACCGCTTGGAAATACCAGGTGCTGTAAGCATTTATTGACGGATAGGCGTGCTTACGGCCATATCACGTTGAATACACCGGTTCACGATCGATCACCGAAGTTAAGCAACGTTGAGCCTGGTCAGTATTTAGATAGGTGACCGCTTGGAAATACCAGGTGCTGTAAGCATTTATTGACGGATAGGCGTGCTTACGGCCATATCACGTTGAATACACCGGTTCACGATCGATCACCGAAGTTAAGCAACGTTGAGCCTGGTCAGTATTTAGATAGGTGACCGCTTGGAAATACCAGGTGCTGTAAGCATTTATTGACGGATGTGCGTGCTTACGGTCATATCACGTTGAATACACCGGTTCTCACTCGATCACCGAAGTTAAGCAACGTTGAGCCTGGTCAGTATTTAGATGGGTGATGTCTTGGAAATACCAGGTGCTGTAAGCGTATAGTGACGGATGTGCGTTGTGGTGCAGTGGATAACGGCTCGGAAAGAGAAATCGGTGAGCCGAGTTCGAATTCCAGTTGAATACACTGCATTCACTTAAGCACTAGTACGCTTGGGAAAGGTATTAATTCGTCCCTTCCCTCCAGTTATGGGTTAAATAAGAAGGTTAGTACTTGTGCACCCTGCCCTTAAAAACAAATCCCAATGAATCTTGATACTCGAAAAGAAAAATGTATTATTAGACACAAAACTTATATAAAAAACAACAATAAATGGTTGAAGGAAAAAGCTATTACCAGCAATAAATAAATAAAATTTAGTTGTCAATAAATGACGCGCCGAGGTTGATCTAAACTTATTCATAAATGCAACGTTGTCTGTGCGTGTGTGTCCGTTAACTATAGACTCCGAAACGGCTGAACCGATTTTCTTGAAAATTTACACAGTTGTACTATAAGCGTCTGCGAATGGTCTTAGCTAGGTTTTATGTCTAGGTACCCCCGATAAATATAGAAAATCGATAATCGAAAAAATCGGGTTATAGAAGGAATGGTCCGATTTTAATCAAATTTGATACACTCATAGACAAAGACATAAGAAACGATATTCAGAAGTTTCAAGGTTGCAGTTATTACAATAGTGCAGAAAATTTGATATCGATACCAGGAAATCAAAATTTGACTAACAGCCATTCATTTTTTTTTAGTCTACGGTTTCGCATTACCTGGAAACAACTATTGCTTTTTAGTCTTCCGTGCCAACGTCCAAAGAGACTCAGCACCAGGACCAGGGATTAGTTTTAAAGCTTTCATTACACCCGAGCAACGCCGGGCTATACTGCTAGTTTAATAAAAATGGAATATTTTATTTCATACACTCAGAGACAGAGACATAAAAAACGATATTGAAAAGTTTCACTGTTGCAGTACTTACAATAGTGCAGAAAATCGATAATATATATATATATATAAAGGCAAGATGTTTGTGCGTGTGTCTGTGTATCTGCCTGTATGTCTGTATTTTTTTCAACACTTTTATTTTAGTTTTTGCTTCGGGTTTGACTCTAAATATGTATAATTGTAGTACTTAGTCTCAAACATGATATATTTACTCAGAGGACTTATTTAGCCTTCAAAATTCAATTTACGACGAAAAAAACTTATTTGATATCGATACCAGGAAATCAAAATTTGACTTACATCCATTCATTTTTCTTTCAGTCTACGGTTTCGCTTTAACTGGAAACAACTATTACTTTTTATTCTTCCGTGCCAACGTCAAAGGAGTCTGAGCTCCAAGACCAGGGATAGTTTTAAAGCTTTCATTATACTCGAGCAACGCCGGACGGTGCTACGGTGTTGAATGCAGCGGTTCCCGTCCGATCACCGAAGTTAAGCAACATCGAGCCTCGTCAGTACTGAAATGGGTTATCATTTGGGAATACCAGGTCCTGTAAACGTAAGGACCAAGAATGGTCCACCTGTCTTTCAGGCTTGGGGGTTCGGTGCAGGGCTAACAACCCTGCCCCGTAAAAAAAAGTTTGTTACAGCAACAAAAGGTTACTGCCCTAATAACCATTGGGTGTAATGGATAAATGATGAATTGTTTGAATGCTCCCTTCGTTATGTTACTTCGACTTTTTGAATATATGCTCAGTAGTACATTTGTGTCGAGATCATATCATCTTACAGTTGATCTGGCGAGATGTATCCGTAAGTTCTATGCTGACAGTTTCTTTTCTTGCATGTGGAATTTCCTTCCGATTCAATGCTTTCCATTCAAAATTTAATATTCAAAATTTAAATGCAAAATCAACCATGGTCTATTCTTTCTCGCTCATTATTAATGTTTCTGTTCTTAAGTCTTCTCCACTCAGTAACCTCTTGTGTTTCAGTGGCTTTACTGACTTGCTTGAAGCGAATCCAATTAAAAAAAAAACTCAAGCACTAACAGAAACCTTTTTTTTTATATTTATATAGATTTTTGCCGGAAATGTTTGGTTCTCCTAAATATTTGGCCAATATATATATATATATATATATATATATATAGAGAGAGAGAGAGAGAAAAGAGTGTGTGTGTGCGTGTGTGTGTGTCTGTGCAGATCTAATTAAAGACGACAGGTAAGTTACTGTGTTTAATGATTTTATTTTATTTTTCTTGTATCCGTATAAATGTTTTCTTTACTGGGTAAAAAGTGCGTAAAAACTGTCTAAATGTTCTGCATATCCGATCGCTTTCGACTATTCTTCTAGCCATTATCAAGTACAATATTTATTCTTTAGTTTTAACTGAATATGTGAGGTTTTATGTATATATTTGAAGTTATAAGAATGTTTTATTTACCAAAACAGTCAGCACGTTGTGACCGTGTTCGTAGTTAGTGTTTGTCAAAAAGATAAAATTAAAAAATCTTGTATAAAAGTGGGATTGCTAACCCCCCACATATATATATATATATATATATATGTATATATATGCGGTGTAAATATAGAAGTATCCAAAGGCGTATCCTGTCCATAAAATGGTAGGATAACTCTCTAGGAGAGCTCTAAATATGTATGTATATAAATGCATATAGAGCAAATATATGTAAAAATTCAGACACGCTATTCCTATAGGAATAACGTGTCTGTCTTAATTTTCTCATATATATATATATTGAGAAAGAGAAAGAGAGAGAGAGAGAGAGAGAGAGGTAGATTTAAATTTTTAGAACTAGCTTAATACCCAAAATCTTTATCACGTGTACTAAAATGTTTTCATTCTCACTGTCTATATGTGTGACTAGATGAGAAGTTGTTTTTCTCTACTCTTATTCCATATATATATATATATATATGTGTGTGTGTGTGTGTGTGTGTGTGTGTGTGTGTGTGTGTGCGTGTGTGTGTAGTCTGATATGACATTTATAAATTCCTGTAAAATCTCCTTTAAGATATTATTGTCCTTTTTTTAAAATTCAGAATACAAGTTTCTATTTTTGTCAAAAACTAGTTTCCAAATTAGCCACTTGCCCTGTTTCCATGGTCGATCGTTCTAAGCTCGCCTTTATCGGTCGCTTCATCTGTCTGCAGAATTGGCGAGAAGACGAATCCTTTCTTTCTCGTCACTCAAATTTGTCATTTACTTTAATCTCTCTACTTTTATTTACATCAAAAATATATGAGCTCACACAACTATATATATATATATATATATATCTGTGCACAAATTAATTGAAACAACTGCTTCAGTTTCTTTTCTTTTACTATACGGTCAGTTTTAGACCTATTGTGGCGATATTTGCTGAACTATATAAAATATATCTAAATATATTTCCAGTCAAAATTTAATATTCAAAATTTAAATGCAAAATCAACCATGGTCTATTCTCTCTCGCTCATTATTCATGTTTCTGTTCTTAATTCTTCCCCACTCAGTATATACATATATATATATATATATTATTAATTCTTCAGTATATACATATATATATATATATATATATATTCTTAATTCTGTTCTTAATTCTTCCCCACTCAGTATATATATATATATATATATATATATATATATATATATATATATATATAAAAGACAACCTGTGAGTCTGTGTGTGACTGTTCCCTATGCACGCCTACATTTTTTAAGCTACGCCATTCAAACTTTCTAGGTACACATATCTACAGGGAAGCCAAGTCGACACATAATTTTTGAATTTAAGTTCAGTAATTTTCACTTTCGCACTTTTTGGGCAATTGAACCGATTCTTTACATTTGCTCCGTAAAATAGCTAAGATCTAAGATGGTTGCTGAATTACGTCACAGAAATCAAATCACACATGTCAAACGCAACTAAAATATTTTTTATTAAAAAAAATGAGCCTTTATATTTAATTTTTATTCCGAATAGTATGAATCTTTTTTGAGGATGTATAATGAAATTTTTTTAATCGTGAAAAATAGTGAGTCAAATGTGATTGCTTCAGATTTTAATCACGCTCAGACACTACTGTCCCGACTGTCTGTTAATTGTCCCACGGCCACTGTATACGATAGATTTTACTCCAAGGAAGTCTACGATTGTTGTAACGCTTCACGAACACACTGGCAATCAAGCCTTACAGGGAGATCGCAGATATTGTTGGTGTCAGCGTTTCAACTGTCAACAATGTCTCTCTCTCTCTCTCTCTATATATATATATATATATACATACATATAAATACACACACACACACACACACGCATATATATATATATATATATATATATATATATTAATATAAATGTTATATTAGTGGATACCAGTGCATAAGTAGAAGTCCTGTTTTCTTTTTAAACAGTATGCATTATATCTACCGGTCTGTGCATTCAGTGAGCACATATCTTTTTATGAAATATTAAATGAGAAATGCACGTTCGAACCCTGTTGGAAGACAGTCTTCTTTATTAAACCTCTTTAATGTGCGTGCTGGTAGACATAATTCAAGTTGCTTACGTAAACAGGGCATTTACTCATACATTAATACAATCAGGTTAGAAATAAAATTAATGAATTCCGCTCTCTCTCTCTCTCTCTCTCTCTCTCTCTCTCAGTATATATATATATATATGTAAGTGACAATGAATGTCTATTATGTTTAATCATGAGCCGTTCTAAACATCATATTTTGGCTTTAATTTCAGGTGGAAATAAAGACAAAAAATCTCCAACATTTGGATATTTTTTTATTATGTTGGTTCTAAGCTTTCGGCTTACATGAGCCATCTTCAGAGAGGTTACAGCATAATATATTTCACAGTATATGTTTAAAAATTATCTGCTGCCTCGATACACTAAATATATATATATATATATATATATATGTGTGTGTGTGTGTGTGTGTGTGTGTGTGTGTGTGTGTGTGTGTGGTGTGGGTGTGTGTATGTTTTTCTCGGAAAATGAAAAAGTAATTTATTCAAATTAACTAAAAATTAGGCTTCCTCTTGTAAATGTGCAGATATCGCCTTCGAAAGAGACCTTGAAAACTTACACACTTAGTCTCGTGTAACAACAAATTTAAAAACTATCTAAACAAAATGACTACTTCGAAATAGTAATTAGAGAAATTTCCATCTCCCCTTTTGTAAATATCTATCTATCTATCTATCTATCTATCTATCTATATATATATATATATATATAGGGTGTTTCAGAAAAACTTTTACAAAATTTGTTGACAGGTTTCTCATACTAGATCAAGGTCAAAATTCTATATAGACATATTTCAGCAAATCATAAATTTTTGAGTTGTTATATTTAAAATTATGGGTGACCCACTTAAATGTACAATCCAAGATATCATAGTTTGGGGCGCCATTGATCATGTTTCACTAACACGACGATAAACAGCAGCAAAGAAAGGATGACATGGTTGCCTTTGGTCTGGAAACGTAATCGGGTACAGCCGTGCAGCCTAGCGTCAATTACATTTCCCGCTCAAGATATTAATATCCTGTCATTTTTAAACAGAAGGCTCAGTTAATTCACTGCTACACAAGTTAAACTTTGAAGACAAACTAGCCACAAATGTGTTCTTTCAGCTTCCTATGATTGGTGCAATCATAGGAAGCTGAAAAAGTAACATTTGTGGCTAGTTTGTAGGATTTAAATAATATAAAATTTGTCCATAATTTTCATTGTTCTAAGCGTTTTACGTTTAAACAGTTAATATCTATAATGTTTAGTTTTCTTTGTGAATTACATTTTATTTTTAATGTATATACAGTCTTATTGATTGAACAGAAAGGAAAAAAATAACATAATGATCTCAAGAAGCGCCGAGAACGATTTGGAAATTAATCTTTTCGATGGCAGAAAATCCATCCTCCCCAAAAAACACAAAAACGTACACATACAAATTTTTACGTAAATCATTCGTCAATTAGAGTAAATTTCTTCTTATTATTATTGTTAATCACTAAGCAAAGAACAGTTATAAAAACTTATTTACAATATGGCGAAAAGTGCACTTATAGACACGCATATAGTAAATGACTTTCTACTGAGATAACTACAAATTTTTATAACTTTTCTTTATCTATCTATCTATCTATCTATCTATCTATCTATCTATCTATCTATCTATCTATCTATCTATCTATCTCAGTCTGTTCATATCTATCTATCTATCCATCTATCTATCTATCTCAGTCTGTTCATATCTATCTATCTATCTATCTATCTATCTATCTATCTATCTATCTATCTCAGTCTGTTCATATCTATCTATCTATCTATCTCAGTCTGTTCATATCTATCTATCTATCTATCTATCTATCTATCTATCTATCTATCTCAGTCTGTTCATATCTATCTATCTATCTATCTATCTATCTATCTATCTATCTATCTATCTATCTATCTCAGTCTGTTCATATCTATCTATCTATCTATCTCAGTCTGTTCATATCTATCTATCTATCTATCTATCTATCTATCTATCTATCTGAGGCTGTTCCCATCTATCTATCTATCTATCTATTTATCTATCTATCTATCTATCTATCTATCTATCTATCTATCTAAGTCTGTTCGTATCTATCTAGCTAGTGAGATAGCTATCAGTGTTCATTCGTATTTGCTTAAGTAAGAATATCTAGCTGTCTCCTATAAAAAAAGAAATGAATTTACAAAAGAAAGCTATTTTTCTTTTCAATGTGTAAAAACAAAAAGCAAAAAAACGTTGTAAAGTTCTTATACCAAAACAGTAATCTCAGTCTATATGTGTATCACCGACTCTGAAAAATCTCATTAGAAATCACTTGCAGGGAAAACAGATTGAACATGAATGTTTGAGCTCACAGGCGCATATGAGAGAGAATACGCATGGGGTTACGTAGCAAATTGGTGCAAATAAAAAAATATAAATTACATTGTTTTTTTTTTAAATTTTAACTAATTTTTGAGCGAAGAAACACGAAGTGATAGCGAATGTTTAGTTATTGTTCAAAAGTTTTTTTGTTTTTTTTTTCTTTTAATAATCGTGTGGCCCCAAACAAGGCATTATACTGTCACTATTGTGATGTGCAGGGGGTTTCATTGGAGGAATGTTATGAGAAGGAGAGAGAGGTTGAAAGGGTGTCAGGAAGAGAGTATGAGAAGCAAGGAATATTGATAAGAGTGGAGTGGACGGAGAAAAAAGCATGAGAGAGAGAGAGGATATAAGTTAGTTAGACAGGAGATGACTATTGGCTTTTACATTTAAATTCTTGGAGATTATAGCTATCGGGAAAGCAAGTATGCGGAAGGGAATTCCACAGGCGGAAAGTGCGAGAAATGAAACTGGGGGAGTAGAATTTGCGTTTACAATTTATTGGTTTCACAGTAAAAGGGTGGGACCTAATTGCTTATCTTGTTGCTCGAGGTAATTCATATATAGGGGGTACCAGTAGGCAAAGTTCATCGGAGCAGAAGCCTTGAAAGTATTTGTAGAAGAGACACCGGAAAGCCACACACCGTCGGTGAGAAAGCGAGTGTATCCTAGCTGCCAAGTCAGGATCGATCACATTACACCCTTTAAATATCCTGAAAAACACTTTTACGCCCATTTGGAAAAAAATGTCTTTTTGTTATCTGTTTTTTTTTTTTTATCTGATAACAACTTGTTGAACGTTTAATTTCTTTTTTTTTTTTTTCGAACATCAATTCTGCCGGTGACATGCCTATCGGTGTATTTTTATTCGGTGTTATCCAGTGTACCCTTACGATTTTTGTTGATCTTCTTTACTCACTTTTTCATCATCTGCTTTTTGCAAAGCTCACTTAAAACTACCTAAAAACTGTTCAGCTTGTCTGATTGACATTGGATGATACCATTGAGCAGTAATATGTTCAATCGAGAACATTTACAAAATTATTTAATTCATAAGTAGTGAATTGCGTCCTGTTATTCGAGATTATGACATCCGGAAGGCCATATATTGAAAACAGTTAATGTAAAAAATTCACTGTAACCATGGAAGTTGGTTTCTTGCTAATTTCAGGCTCTACTCGGTTAAACTATTCACTGCCACCAGATAATGTCACCTGTTTATTGGACTTGCAGTCTTGACCACTAAGTATTTGTCTTTGGCCACGGTTGTAATTTCGTGGTAGGTTATTTTGCTACAAAAGGACAACATTCTCAGTATTTTACTAATTTTTAACGTTTTGATCCATTTTGATCCAGTCTGCCAAACTTCTCATAAGAGATTTCATCCTTGAACTTGCCGGATGCCCACTATGAAATTTGTTTAATTTTTTTTTTTCTTTTAATCATTTCACCCCGAGCAATGCAGAAATGGCACTGGTGAGCGGGGGGCTACATAACTGTAAAAAGATTAATTAGAAAAGAGTGAGGAGTACAAACTAGTTAGAAAGGAGCAATAGAAAGCCGAGAATGCAGGTGCGATGACAGATACATAGGTGGAGAGAAAGGGAAGGATATAGTGGGGTGGGGAGAGAGCTAGAGTCCAGTGGTTAGTAGATGAGTATTGACATTGCATTTAAATTTCTGGAGGTTGTAGCCGTTAGGAAAGCAAGAATATGGGAGCGAGTTCCACAGGCGGGAAGTGTGAGCGCTTTTGTAGTATGATAGGTGTTACTATTCTTTGTACAAACATTAGTACTTTACCAAATAGCGAGTAAGTATTCGAGTCTGGATTTTTTCCTAAAAAATTACTATCTTTCTTAATTTCTTTTAGTTGTTTCCTTATTTTCGGAATAAAAAATCTTGTTCTGCTTTTGTAATTCTTCCGGGGTAGCTAGTAATTTCCATACTACAATGCATTATACATTTTTAATTTTGATTTCACCTTTTAATGCTGCAATCATAGTATCCTCAAATGGATTGGTATTTTTTTAGTATCATTCTTTATAAATGATTTACATGTCCTAATTTTTTTTAGATGGTTGATATTCCAACCTAAAATCATAATTTGATGAGATGATACCACAATGTTGTATCTTTATCACCTGGGCTAATAATTCTTCCATATTTAAGAATATTTTTTTTCTTCACACACACACAGCAAAGAAAAAAGTTACACTAACAGTTCTAATTTCTCGTGTTATTATTTTCATCACAGCAAAAAAGTATTTTTTTCTGCTCTGTGCAAATTTCAGTTCCTTGTTGCCACTCTTATAACTCGTTCAGTCAGTTAAGTGCGATACGTGGCAGACACTTTGGGCGATCATGTGTGGAAAAAAACAACTGACTTGGCAGAAGATTATCCCGCAGTAGGTTGCCATTGCTTTCTGCAGTAGACTGGTTGCCAGCCAAGGCTATAGAACCCAATATGTCCTATTATTTAACCCACAACTGGAGGGGAGAGACGGATTACTATTTTTCCCAATATGATAGGTATTACTACTCTGTAAAATCATTAGTACTTTATCAAATAGTGAGTAAGTATTCAAGTCTGGATTTAATTCTAAACATTTATCTTAATTTCTTTCAGTCGTTTTGTTATTTTGTAAATAAAAACGTCTTGCTCTGCTTTTACTTTTATTTCTTCCAGGGTAGCTAGTAATTTCCATACTACAATGCATTATACATTTGTAATTTCTATTTCATCTATTAACGCTGCAATCATAGTATCCTCAAATGGATTGATGGAGATGCTGGGCAATCTCGACATTTTCGGTAAAGACATAAGAATAATCAAGAATCTCTACTGGCAGCAAACGGCCTGCATACGGACAGGTAACGACCTCAGTAGATACACAAAGATAGAAAAAGGCGTAAGACAAGGATGTGTCTTTTCACCGGATTTGTTCAACCTATACAGAGAGAATATTTTGAGGACCCTAGATGACACGCCAGGATTTGTTATTGGAGGCCACAACCTGAACAACATAAGATATGCGGACGATACAGTGCTGATTGCGGACACGGAAAGGAAACTACAAGGCCTCATACAGAAAGTAGCAGTGGAGAGAGACAAGAAGGGACTACAAATAAACTTTAAGAAAACTGAGTGCATGGTCATCAGCAAAAGATACAACCCAAAATGCCAAATACAGGTGGAGGATAACAGAATCAAACAAGTACAAGAATTTAAGTACCTAGGAAGTGTTCTAATAGGAGATGGAAAGTGCGACACGGAGATCTGAAAGCGAATTGGCATGGCAAAGGACGCGTTCCAGAAGATGAGCAAAATACTAACACACAGGAAAATCTCAATAGAAACGAAGAAAAGAGTTCTAGACTGCTACGTGATGTCAGTTCTTCAATTCGGCTGTGAATGCTGGACAATATCATCGAAAATGAGGACAACACTGGAAGCGGCCGCAATGTGGTTCTACAGAAGGATGCTACGGATATCGTGGACTGAGCATACAAGCAACGACGAGGTATTAGAAAGAATGGCAACAAAAAGGAAATTGATGCTGAGCATCAGGAAGAGACAATTGAAGTTCCTGGGACATGCAATGAGGAAGGAGAGCCTGGAGAACCTGATACTGACTGGCCAGATAGAAGGAAGGAGAGACAGAGGAAGGCAGCGGATAACATATTTGCAGGGACTGATCAGGTGGATGACGGAACGGGGGTTGCCAGGAGTAACAGGAGCAAACATACTAAGAGCCACAAGATTAGGGAGACGTGGAGAGCCATGATCGCCTACGTCCTGAAGGGACAGGGCACATAGAAGAAGAAGAATATACTATCCGCATGTCCTAATTTTATAGACGGTTAGTATTCTATTCTAAAATCGTAATTTAATAAGATTGTACACTAGCGTTGTAATTTATGCTCTATTATGCAGGAATTCCTTTGTTTGAACCGTAAACTGATAAAAAAAGGGTTTGTGGTCAGTCAATAAAAGAAAACTTATCTAAACTGAATTATAAATGGAACTTTGTCTGGGTGTGTGTCTGTGTGTGTGTGTGTGTGTGTGTGTGTGTGTGTCCGTTACCTACAGACTCCGAGACGACTAAACCGATTTTCTTGAAAATTTACACAGTTGTACTATAAGCGTCTGCGAGTGTTTTTAGCTAGGTTTTGTGTCGAGGTACCCCCGATAAATATCGAAAATCGATAATCGAAAATATCGGGTTATAAAAGGAGTGGTCCGATTTTAATCAAATTTGATACACTCATATACAAAGACATAAGAAACGATATTCAGAAGTTTCAAAGTTGCAGTTCTTACAATAGTTTAGAAAATCGATTATATATATATATATATATAATGCAAGATGTTTGTGTGTGTGTCTGTTTTCCTGCCTGTATGTCTGTATTTTTTCAGCCCTTTTATTTTAGTTTTTGCTTCGGGTTTGTTTATGCGTCTACTATTATTTTTTAATCTTTTCTTTCTTTGTTCTTTCTTTCTTTTTCTCTTTGCATTTCCTTTTCTTATTTTTCTTCTTTATTTTTTGTTCCATTTCTTATTTCCTCGTTTTTTAAACGTATTTGTCCCCACCATCGAATTGCATAGATTTCTGAGTCCATGTTGACACGCTCAATGAACTGAAAAAAAATTGGCTCTTTTCCTATCTATGATTGTGAGTCGGTCGAACGTTCATTGTGCCAAACAGTTCACACCAAACTCACACCCAGCCCCCCCAAAAAAACGTTACGAATGCCCAAAAAACAATCTAATTATGAAACGCACACAGAATAAATGCAAACTTCAGACAGTTTTACCAAATAAAAATAACATTAAAACTTCGAAAACATAATGAAAGTGATGTGAAGAAGATGTCACAACTAGAAAGGGTAATATCAGCTCTTACTTTAGATGGAAACCTTAGTCATTGCGAACAGCCAGGGAATTATAGAAAAATTGTGGCTTTATGATGATTGTGAGCAATGGTGAGGTGTTGGAAAGAATGGAAACGAAAAGGAAATTAATATTGAGCATCAGGAAGAGACAAATGAAGTTCTTAGGACATGCAATGATGAAGAAGGGCTTAAAGAACCTGGTACTAACAGGCCTAGATAGAGGGGAAAAGCGACAGGGGAAAGCAGCGGATAACATATTTGAAAGGCCTGAGCAGGTGGATGACAGAACGGGGGTTGCGATATTTTACAGGAGAAAGTGTGCTAAGGGCTACCAGGGATAGGGAGACGTAGAAGGCCATCATCGCTTTCGTCCTGAAAGGACAAGGCACATAGAAGAAGAAGAAGAAGAAGAAGAAGAAGAAGAAGAAGAAGAAGAAGAAAGGTAAGAACGTGATGTTTTTCTGTAAATAAAATTAATGCACAGTAATCAATAAAAGAGTCTACGGCTATATCGTGTTGAATGCAACGGTTCCCGTCCGATCACTGAAGTTAAGCAACATCGAGCCTGGTTAGTACTTAAATGGGTGACTATTTGGGAATACCAGGTGCTGTAAACGTAAGGACCAAGAATGGTCCACTGATCCTCCAGGTTTGAGGGCTGGGTGCAGGGCTAACATCCCTGCCCGCTTAAAAAAGAGACATGACTGACTGTGTAGAAGATTATCCCGCAGTAGATTGCCATTGCTTTCTACGGTAGACTGGTTGCCAACCAAGGCTATAGAACCCAATCTGTCCTATTATTTAACCCATAACTGGAAGGAAGAGATGAATTAATACCTTTCCCAAGGATATTTGTGCCTAAGTGAATGCGATGAATTCAACTGGAATTCGAACTCTGCTTTCCGATTTGCCGTTCCGAGTCGATATCCACTGCACCACAACGCACATCCTAACTGATATTACTCTGTGCATATTGATGGATAGGGTGGCTTCCTTATAAACCTTTTTGTATTAAGCAGTATAGAACACCAACATCTTCAGTTCTATTTCTTTAATCACTTTTTTTATGATCATTTCATTCTAAGAAATGTAGGACCGCCATTGGTGTGCAGGGGATTGCAGTTAGAGAATAAAAATGGTACAGGGGATGTCGAAGAAAAAATAAGAGATGGATGGGAATCAATAGATAAAAGATGGTGATTGATGATGTATTTAAACTTCTTGTTGTAAATGCGTTGTTGGGACTGAAACCTCGAAGTTTCCTGAGGTGTTGGTATCACACGGTTGTATATCTTGATCTTGGTATATCTAGTTAGTTACTAGTTACTAATAGACAGTATATTCACAGTTGGGTCACTCCGATTACTCGCTATTTGCTCAACGATCAACCGGTTGTTCGCTATAAGCCTAATGTTCAATATACACTACCGGCCATAATTATTAGGCCACCCAAGTTTTTTTTAAAAAATGATGTATTTCATACTATCTTTCAGTATTTATTGCCAAGTGAATAATTGTAAATGAAAATAGAATGGTTCTTTTGTTAATACTGCACAATAACATGTGAATCAAATGAATTTATGAATATTTAATAATTACCTATATTGCAGTTTCATCAATGAAAGAATGAAGAAAATTTAGGGTAATTTGGACGAACTCATATTTGCTTCCTTTCCTTGTAAAATTTTGCAAAGTAATAATAACAAAAATATCATTCTGTTTTCATTTAGAATTATCCACTTAAAAATAGTATTAAATACATCATTTCTTTTAAAAAACTAGGGTGGCCTAATAATTATGGCCGGTAGTGTACATCTCACAACCCCAGACTTCTGATTGTTGCTTTTATAGTTATATAAGTGGTCACCTGATCGTCTGTGGAATAATTCATTTTTTTTATTATTATTCTTTCACTGGCAATCAGTGTTCAAACACACGCGTCAGCGTTTATACTTTCTACAGGAGACTTTTGGAGATTGTAGCAAGTGGTAGGGAGTTCCAAAAACGGGAAGTGCGAGAAAAGAAACTGTTAGAGTAGAAGAGAAGGTAACATTAAGTATTTTGACGGTAAAAGGGTGGGACCTGTACATCAATCTAGTAACACGAGTAAATACGTGGTCTGGAAACCTGGGAAAAAGCTTGTTCAAGCAGTTGGTATAAAAACTTTTGTAGAAAAGACTGAGAAAATCCACATCACACCGGTGAGAAAGTGACTGAAGGCGGGCTCTCAAAGCAGGATGGATTATTCTGCAGATCCTTCTTTGGATTTTGTCAAGAATCTAAAGATGTATAGCAGGAGCACCCGACCGGATATGGCAACACTATTCAATGCTCGGACGAGTGGTAGATTTATAAGTATGTAAAATGGTTTCTGATAAGAAAAACTTTCTGGCCAGATACAGTTATCCAACCTTCCTAGCAGTAGATGCAGCTATGAATTCGATGTAATTTAATTGGAAATCATTTGAGAGGGTAAGGCCAAAGAGGATGTTGATTTGATGGTTCAAGATGATTCTTAATCTAACTATGAATTCCTGTGACATCAACACAACAATTGGTCATCATCGTGTGGAATACCCCATCGTGTGGAATGCTCCAATGATCAATGTTAGTGAGCACAAATAAAAACTAAATTTGTGGATTCAGTGATATATAGATTTGTTCATCATTGAGCTATAGCCATCTGAACGCTTTTTAAACAGAACGAAAGAAGAAATCAAACACTGAAAAAACTGAAGAAAGTGATGTGATACGAACTGAAAGATGTGGTTGACGTAATATATGTAAAAAGATGCTGCCAAATTATAATAAAGAATTTCTTTTATACACGCACACAAAAATATTTAAAAAATTTCCCCAGTCGAGTTTCGGTTATATTAAAGGTTCGACATGATTTTCTTTGCTTTTGAATTCCTCAAGTGGAATGACTATATAGAATCCATAGCTAAATCCGCTGCTAAGAAAGTCGGTTCTCTGTGTAGGGCCAGGAAGTTTTCCCGTCTGAAACAATCTTGCACCATCTGCCCGTGTATTGAATACTGCTGCCATATCTGGTCGGGTGCTCCTTCTATCCACCTAGGTGTCCTTGACAAAATCCCACGGAGAATCTGTAATGTAATAGATCCCGACTTGGCAGCTCAGATACAGTCACTTTTTCACCGGCGCAATGTGGCTTCATTGTGTCTCTTCTATAAATACTTTCACGGCTTCTGCTCCGATGAACTTAGCCCACTGGTTCCTCGTATATATAAATTTACTCGAGCCACAAGATTAGCAACTAGGTCCCACCCTTTCACTGTGAAACCAATAAATTGTAAACGCAAATTCTACTCCATCAGCTTCTTTTCTCGCATTTCCCGCCTGTGGAATTGTTTTCCATTGACTTGCTTTCCCAACAGCTACAATCTCCAAGAATTTAAATGTAAAGTCAATAGTCATCTCCTATCTCACTAACCTGCATCCTCTCTCTCTCATGCTCCTTTCTCCGTCCGCTCCACTCCCATCAGTATTCTCATCATTCTCTTACCAACTTCCTGACACCCCCTTTAACCTGTCACTCTTTCTCATAACTTTCCTCCTATGTAACCTCCTGTAAAACAGTGGCAGTAAAATGTCTTGCTTGGGGCGATATGATTATTAAAAAAAATTTCTATACTATTATAATGTGGATATAAAGTGGGGGATCAATTCTACATTACAATAATATATAAACTGATCCCGCACTTTATGGCCAGTCATCCCTCTCTTAACCATTTCCTGACACCCGCTATGACCTGTCACTCTTTCTCATAACTTTCCTCCTATGTAATCTCCTGTAAAACAGTGGCAGTAAAATGTCTTGCTTGGGGCGATATGATTATTAAAAAAATTTCTATACTATTATAATGTGGATATAAAGTGGGGGATCAATTCTACATTACAATAATATATAAACTGATCCCTCACTTTATGGCCAGTCATCCCTCTCTTAACCATTTCCTGACACCCGCTATGACCTGTCACTCTTTCTCATAACTTTCCTCCTATGTAATCTGCAAAACAGTGGCAGTAAAATGTCTTGCTTGGGGCGATATGGTTATTAAAAAAATATATTATTGAAGATATTTGTTATTTCAAAGAAAAATGCGCTCATGAAATGTAATATATTTAAGATTATATTAAACCTGAAAAAGAACAGGACAATTTATTAAAACTGGAAAAGTAAAGGACAAGATATTCTAGTGAAGTAAAAAATATGAATTTTCTTACATAAATATTGCATTCAAATTTTATTTTTAGCTTCAAACATCATTATAGAAGATAATTCTATTTTAAATTTATAAATTTATGTGCGTGTTTATGTAGAAATTCTTGTCTGTTTAGGTGCATGCTGGTCGGTAACGTTAGTTACTATATGTGTATATGTGTATGTGTGTATTAAGTCATCTGCCACCGGTATTAAAGGAATGAATAATTTTTAAACTTATGTGGGAGAAATATTTTTGACTGTAAATTGTGTGGTACGGTATATGGGTGTTTATGTAGAAACGATTGTCTATCTAGATGTATGTTGGATGGAAACGTCAGTAAATATACGCGTATTAGGATGATAAAATGTATAATAATTTATGTGCGTTTTTGTATAGAAATGCTTGTCTGTTTAGGTGTATGCTGGACGGTAACGTTAGTTGCTATATGTATATATGTATGCGTATTAACCCATCTGACACTTATATTAAAGAAATTAATTTTTTTTTAAATATATGTGTGCGGAATATTTGTGAATGTAAATTTTGTAGTAGAGAATATAGATGTTTATGTAGAAACGCTTGTCTGTCTAGATGTATGTTGGATGGTAACGTTAGTTAATGTACGTGTATATGTGTATGTGTGTCAAGAAAAGTCTGTAGATGTCTTAAATCGTAGAAATGTAGCAATGACATGTAACAAGATGTTAGCGTTGTTTCTTCTTTTAATCATTTCATCCCAAGCAAGGCGGTACCGCCACTGATGTGCAGGGGGCTACATAAGAAAGTTCAAGTTTTAGGCAGGAGGAGAATGAAGACAAAGACGAACCAGCTACAGTGGGTGAAAGAGAAAGGGCAAGAGAAGGATGTGAAGACAGTTGCGAAGGTAGAGAGAAGGGAATTGAAGAAGATACACGGGGTGATGTAGAAAGGGCTGGAGTCAAATGAATAAAGAGAAAGGGCAAGAGAAGGATGTGAACACAAGAGTGAAGACAGTTGCGAAGGCAGAGAGAAAGGAAAAGAACAAGATACACGGGGTGATGTAGAAAGGGCTGGAGTCAAATGAATAAAGAGAAAGGGCAAGAGAAGGATGTGAACACAAGAGTGAAGACAGTTGCGAAGGTCGAGAGAAAGGAAAAGAACAAGATACACGGGGTGATGTAGAAAGGGCTGGAGTCAAATGAATAAAGAGAAAGGGCAAGAGAAGGATGTGAAAACAAGAATGAAGACAGTTGCGAAGGTAGAGAGAAAGGAAAAGAACAAGATACACGGGGTGATGTAGAAAGGGCTGGAGTCAAATGAATAAAGAGAAAGGGCAAAAGAATGATGTGAACACAGGAGTGAAGACAGTTGCGAAGGTAGAGAGAAAGGAAAAGAACAAGATACACGCGGTGATGTAGAAAGGGCTGGAGTCAAATGAATAAAGAGAAAGGGCAAGAGAAGGATGTGAACACAAGAGTGAAGACAGTTGCGAAGGTAGAGAGAAAGGAAAAGAACAAGATACACGGGGTGATGTAGAAAGGGCTAGCGTCAAATGAATAAAGAGAAAAGGCAAGAGAAGGATGTGAACACAAGAGTGAAGACAGTTGCGAAGGCAGAGAGAAAGGAAAAGAACAAGATACACGGGGTGGTGCAGAAAGGGCTGGAGTCAAATGAATAAAGAGAAAAGGCAAGAGAAGGATGTGAACACAAGAGTGAAGACAGTTGCGAAGGCAGAGAGAAAGGAAAAGAACAAGATACATGGGGTGGTGTAGAAAGGGCTGGAGTCAAATGAATAAAGAGAAAAGGCAAGAGAAGGATGTGAACACAAGAGTGAAGACAGTTGCGAAGGCAGAGAGAAAGGAAAAGAACAAGATACACGGGGTGGTGTAGAAAGGGCTGGAGTCAAATGAATAAAGAGAAAAGGCAAGAGAAGGATGTGAACACAAGAGTGAAGACGGTTGCGAAGGTAGAGAGAAAGGAAAAGAACAAGATACACGGGGTGATGTAGAAAGGGCTGGAGTCAAATGAATAAAGAGAAAAGGCAAGAGAAGGATGTGAACACAAGAGTGAAGACAGTTGCGAAGGCAGAGAGAAAGGAAAAGAACAAGATACACGGGGTGGTGTAGAAAGGGCTGGAGTCAAATGAATAAAGAGAAAAGGCAAGAGAAGGATGTGAGCACAAGAGTGAAGACAGTTGCGAAGGTAGAGAGAAAGGAAAAGAACAAGATACACGGGGTGATGTAGAAAGGGCTGGAGTCAAATGAATAAAGAGAAATGGCAAGAGAAGGATGTGAACACAAGAGTGAAGACAGTTGCGAAGGCAGAGAGAAAGGAAAAGAACAAGATACACGGGGTGATGTAGAAAGGGCTGGAGTCAAATGAATAAAGAGAAAAGGCAAGAGAAGGATGTGAACACAAGAGTGAAGACAGTTGCGAAGGCAGAGAGAAAGGAAAAGAACAAGATACACGGGGTGGTGTAGAAAGGGCTGGAGTCAAATGAATAAAGAGAAAAGGCAAGAGAAGGATGTGAACACAAGAGTGAAGACAGTTGCGAAGGCAGAGAGAAAGGAAAAGAACAAGATACACGGGGTGATGTAGAAAGGGCTGGAGTCAAATGAATAAAGAGAAATGGCAAGAGAAGGATGTGAACACAAGAGTGAAGACAGTTGCGAAGGCAGAGAGAAAGGAAAAGAACAAGATACACGGGGTGATGTAGAAAGGGCTGGAGTCAAATGAATAAAGAGAAAAGGCAAGAGAAGGATGTGAACACAAGAGTGAAGACAGTTGCGAAGGCAGAGAGAAAGGAAAAGAACAAGATACACGGGGTGGTGTAGAAAGGGCTGGAGTCAAATGAATAAAGAGAAAAGGCAAGAGAAGGATGTGAACACAAGAGTGAAGACAGTTGCGAAGGTCGAGAGAAAGGAAAAGAACAAGATACACGGGGTGATGTAGAAAGGGCTGGAGTCAAATGAATAAAGAGAAAAGGCAAGAGAAGGATGTGAACACAAGAGTGAAGACAGTTGCGAAGGTAGAGAGAAAGGAAAAGAACAAGATACACGGGGTGATGTAGAAAGGGCTGGAGTCAAATGAATAAAGAGAAAAGGCAAGAGAAGGATGTGAACACAAGAGTGAAGACAGTTGCGAAGGTAGAGAGAAAGGAAAAGAACAAGATACACGGGGTGATGTAGAAAGGGCTTGAGTTAAGTGCATAAGAGATGGGAATTGACTTTTCATTTAAATTCCTACTCATCAGTCGTCAGTAAAAAAAAAAAAAAGCCAGTTGGTCCTTCCTGAGTGGCTGCAGATTAACCGCGAGCTTTTTGAATTTGATATCTTTGAAAAGTCTTTTTAAACTTCAGCTAGCCTTGGCGGAAGAATGATTCTCCATCGATTCTTTGATTAATCACTTGTTATCAATAGTTTATTAGAAATATATAATGAGGTTTCGTCTTTAAAATTAATAATGAAAATGCGAAAAGTACGTGAGATCAGTAATAAAAAAATGAATTCCCCTGATATTAAAAACGCCGGCCGATATTTGAAAAATGAGTTTCGTTTGTTCGTAATTAAGGCAAAGATAAACTTCAAGAAAACTGAATGCATGGTCATCAGCAAAAAGAAGACCCCAAAATGCCAACTGCAGGGGGATAAACTAAAATAAAAAAAGTAAAGAAATTCAAAAATTCAAATGCCTGGGAAGCATTCTGACAGAGGATGGAAAATGCGATCTTGAGATCCGAAGGGTCATTGGCAGGGTTAAGGACGCGTTTCTAAAGCTAAACAGAGGACTGAAAGACAGGAAATTGTCATTGGAAACAAAAAAAAGTGCTGAATTGCTATGTGATATCTGTCCTTCTGTATAGAAGTAAATGTTGTATGATCTCCTCAAAGATAAAGGAGTGGCTTGAGGCAGCAGAAGTTTGGTCCTACAGAAGGATTCTGAGGATATTACGTGCTGAGCACGTGACTACCCATGAGGTGTTGGGGGGGAATGGAAACGAAAAGAAAACACATACTTAATATAAGGAAGAGACAAATGAGGTTTCTGAGATATGTAGTGAGGAAGGACGGACTGGAGAATTTAATATTCACAGGACGGATAGAGGAAAAGGGAAACAGGGGAAAGCAGCTCGTGACCTGCTTGACAGGCCTCAAATGGATGGCAGAGCGGGGGTTAGGAGAGATATCAAGATGAATTTTGAGAGTGACAAAAAAACAGGGCCAAGTAGAAATCCATGATCGTTTATGTCCTGGAGGGACATAGCACATGAAGAAGAAGATAGCTGGCAAAATTATGTTTGATATACCTGTACTTTTTCTCTCGGTATCTCCCTTTCTTTTACACACTCTCTCTCTTTCTCTCTCTCTCTCTCTATATATATATATATATATATATATATATATATATATATATATATATGTATATATATTGTATATATATATATATATATATGTATATATATATATTGTATATATGTATATATGTATATATATATGTATATATATATGTATATATATATATTGTATATATATATGTATATATATATATTGTATATATATATACTGTATATATATATATGTATATATATATATGTATATATATATATATATATGTATATATATATATATTGTGTATATATATATATATTGTATATATATATATATGTATATATATATATATATATATATATATATATATATATATATATATATATATATATATTTGTATATATATATATATATTGTATATATATATATATATATTGTATATATATATATATTTTTTTTTTTTTTAATCATTTCACCCCGAGCAAGGCAGAAACGCCACTGATGTGCAGGGGGTTACATAAATGTAGAAAGATTAATTAGAAAAGAGTGAGGAGTACAAGCTAGTTAGAAAGGAACAATAGAAAACTGAGAAAGCAGGTGCAATGACAGGTACATGGGCGGAGAGAAAGGGAAGGTTATACAGGGGAGGGGAGAGAGAGCTAGAGGCCAGTGGTTAGTAGGTGAGTATTAACTTTGCTTTTAAATTTCTGGAGGTCGTAGCCGTCAGGAAAGCAAGAATACGGGAGTGAGTTCCACAGGCGGGAAGTGCGAGAGAGGAAGCTGCAGGAGTAGAATTGTCGTCTGCGTTTGGCTAACCTGACTGTGAATGGGTGGGACCCAGTTGCCAGTCTGGTTGAACGGGTAAACACCTGTTGAGGAGGCATCAGTGACTTAAGCTCATCCGAGCAGAAGCCATGAAAGTATTTATAGAAGAGACAGAGGGAGGCCACATTTCGACGATGGGAAAGTGGCTGCAGACGAGTCGCCAGATCAGTACCTATCACATTACAGACTCTCCTTTGGAGCTTGTCAAGAACACTGAGGAGAACGGCAGGGGCACCTGACCATAAATGGCAGCAGTACTCCATGCACGGACGGATGGTTGACTTGTATATATGCAGGATGGATTCAGGTGGAAAAAACATCCTGGATCGACATAGTGACCCAATCTTCTTAGCAGTAGATTTTGCTATGGATTCAA
>JBBBDQ010000919.1:260000-420000 GCA_037127315.1 Ascarosepion bandense | reverse complement strand
TTGAGATTTATTTTTTATTTGGAAATTAACGAGAGTAGATCGGTGTCCTATGTTAGGGTTTCGGTATTTTTATGTTCAGTAAGCAATTTCTTGAACAGGAAATGATGTGTAGTTGTCCATATTTGCGCATGCGTGACACGAATCAGATTGTGGTTATGAAAATCAGATAAACTTTACTGCGAGAGCTTACTTCTATTACCTTCGAGTTTGGGGTTAGTTAAAACCCATTACACGGTTTGAGGTTATAATATATTAATTTTTCATTTTAGAAAGAATTTTATTTTATTTTAGTTTAGTTTTAAAGAAAGTTGTTCTTTATTTTCCACGGAAAATTTGAAAGAAATTCAGTTCCGCCTTTCCGTTTTTTTTTTATTTGATCGTTTTCATCTGATCGAAAGCAATCTCCGCTTTAGCCTTTTACCTCGTGACGTTGAACAAACTTCCTAGCAAAGGAACTGATGAGTTTAAAGTATGGAAGAAAAACATAATAATAATAATGAAAAATCCAAATATAAAAAAAACAACACAAGTTCAAATAACAAGAATTCCCAAAACCTCCTGTGTTTTATTGATAATGTTAGTCCCTGGAAAGACAGCATGGCGGAAATCATCAAAGTTGTATCCATTTCAATAAAAAAAAAACTACAGAAGCAGAAATTTACTAAGTCTAAAACTAGGACATCAGTGTCGAGCACTGAATAAAACTCGAACTCATGATACAGTAAATGTGACTGGCTAGTTTAAAGAGATAATTTTATATATATATATATATATATATATATATATATATATATATATATATATATATATATAAGGCAAGATATTTGTGTGTGTGTGTCTGTCTATCTGTCTGTCTGTATGTATGTATGTCCTTTATACAAATCCACAATTTTTATCCGATTCTCACCAAACTTTTTATCCGATTCTCACCAACATTCACACAAATATTCTTTAGGCTTCCAGTCAGGTCATGGGCTACTTATTTTTTCCGATTTCCCGCGATATCGGAAATTAATACCCCGATATCCGATCAGGTCTGATCAAGATATTTCAGCCCTTCTATCGTGGTTCTTTCTGCAGAATTTGCTCTAACTTGGTAAAATTATAGGTTTTAGTCTCAAACATTACTAGATCTTCTCAGACGTCTCATTTTCCCCGATACTGAAAATCGATACCCCTGATATTCGATCGAGTCTGATCAAAACCGATATTCAGCCATCAATATAGCTCATTTTCTCCAATTTTAATCCTGTTGGGTGCGATAAGTTTTCGTGGACTTACTTAGGTTAGTTTATCATTGGATAACTTATTTGACTCCGATATTTGAAATCGATAACACGATATCCTATCAAAATCAGGTTTTCAACCCTTTTATTTTATTTATTTATTTTTTGCTTCGGGTTTTGCTCTAAGTAGGTATAATTGTAGTTATTCGTCTCAGCCATTATACTATTTACTCAGAGGACTTATTTAGCCTTCAAAATTCAACTTGCAACGGAAAACTTATTTGACATCGATACCAGAAGTCAAAATTTGCTTCCTTGCCTTGTAAAATTTTGCAAAGTAATAATAACAAAAGAACAATTTCTGTTTTCATTTTGGAATGAATACTAAAAATAGTATGAAATATATAATAAAAAATGGGATTGCCTAATAATTATGGCCGGTAGTATATATATATATATATATATATATATATATATATATATATATATATACATGCACTTTCAACACATCACATTAAGAAAAATATGAATCTATATGTGAGTCTCTGTGCGTGTGTGTGTGTATGTGTATGTGCGTGTGTGTGTGTGTATGTGTGCTTAACGATCTCTCATAAAAAACGTGAGAAACCGATTCTATATCATATTATCTTACACACGTACCCTAAAAAGGAAACAGTTGTTTGTCTTACGTTTCATCACGTGATCTCCTGGGAATTTATCTTCTTCTTCTGCTTCTTTTTGTCTTCTTCTTCTTTTTCTTCTTCTTTTTCTTCTTCTTTTTCTTCCTTTTCTTCTTCTTCTTTTTCTTCTTCTTTTTTCTTCTTTTTTTTCTTCTAACCCGTTTTATACTGCCTGTTGTATAAATGACCATTTACTTATACTTCATCGACAATCACAAAATACCACTAATAATAGTACTAAAATGGACAATAATAGTACATTGCATTTCAACATTTTTTAGTTCAGTCTGTTTCTAATTTTCAATGAGAATATTTTTATCATAAATGTTAATAGTGTCGTAACTAACACTACCCTGATGATAATTGAAAGTTTAGCGAAAGATAAAGGTTGCCGTGAATGCAATAATAACAGAATGTATGCAACTTCTCAGCTAAGCTTGCATGGATACAAGTTGAGATCCACCAGTAAGTGTTGAGGAGCGTGGACGAACGAGATCACCGCTGGACACCTTCGTCTTCTAGCAGGACTCCGCTCCTGCACACAATGTCAAGACGACTCAGGCGTGGCTGCTCAACAATGTTCCTCACCATTGGTCGTTCGACTTGCGGACGCCCTCCTCTTCCGACTGCAGCCCCCTTGACTATTTCTTCTGGGGGGCGTGATCGAGGCTAAGACCAACAAGCACGCCCACAACACGGTCGACTCTCTGAAAGCTGCCATGATAGAGGCGTTCGCCGCTAGGGAGAAAGACGTGGTCGCCAAAACATGTGACTCATTTCGTGCCAGCCTTGAGATGGTCGGCGCCGCCAGCAGCGGTTACATAGAAAAATAATGTAGTATGTAACTCTAATTGTTGCTAAATAAACCGTCAGGTTTCTGCAGATACAACTTTTGTTTTTATTGCCTATTTCGTTTTCTTTTTCTCAAGCGTCGGATTTTGTTGCAGCACCCTGTCCTGTTGGGATTAATCCATAGATATTTCCATTATCAAGTAAAACATCTTTCAAGCTTCGTTCAAAACTGTCAATAAAAGTCGACATTGACTTGAATGAGTTCTAAAGTGAAAAGAAGACATATACCATTATTGAATTAAACAAGTTGACCATCTGTATGGAAGTATTTTCCGCAGTTCTGAATTTCTGTCACGATAAAAGGAGACAACTGTATCAGGTTTCAGCAGTCTTTTCACTTGTAACTTAGAAGCTAACAATTCAGCAGACCCGTTTGGCAAATACGAATCTCTGACGAGTTTATTCAATTCAGGCTGACTAAACAAAGAAGATTTATCACAGTCTGCATCAGACGGCTTAAAAATATCAGTCCGATAATCTTCGTCTGTAGAAATAGGCGAATTGAAGGACTCAACATCAATTTCTGTCAGTACAGTTAATACAGACACATGTATTTTCTTACAGTGTACAGATGGTCGAATGGCTGATGGAATATTTGCGTATCTCAAGAGTTGTTTACTTTTCTTATTGAAACCTTTTACATTGACAATGCAGAAGTAACAGTTATCCAAATGGTTTGTTGGTTCTCTCCAAACCATTGGCACATCAAAATTGATCTTGGCATTTTCCCTTGGGACCATGGTCGCAAAGTTTCTACGTAGCTTTTGCACACTTTGTGGTGGGCCTAGTGGGACTTTAAATTTGAACAATACACCTTCTTGACAAAGTCATTAATGTTAAGTCTTTGATCAGGAAAAATGTAGTTTCCACAGATGGAGCAGACGATATCTTGATCATTGCGGGGCTTCCTTTATTGAGATGTTGTAGCCATAGCTGTTATACCTCATAAGTTATACACTGCAATGTTTAAACAAGCAACAGCAAATCAGGACTAAGATTAGAACAGGATTTTTCTAGGGGATTTGTAAGTAATTCTGACTGACTGTTAATTAGAAAGTAATTTCAAAATAGTTCCTGGTCAGAATCGATAAATATTGCCTTTATCACTTCCTGGTTAAAATCAATTAATAATACCGAATTAACTTCCTAGTTAGAAACAGTTAACTTCCTAGTTAAAAATGAGTGATATATATATATATATATTCAGTAATGAATTAGAGCACTCTGGCTATTCGGCGTGTATAATGATAATATACGCGCTAAAAAGTTTGCCTTCTTCTACCGAGTACCCATAGCCCAGAGTTAGAATCGCCGACCAACTGACGCCAATTGGGTCGGGTTTCAATCATGGGTTAAAAGCAATCGGAGTCTAACCGTACTGATGAGCTGTGATACAGCGAAACAGATCTGTCTGCGGATAACTATTTACGCTCTCACACCCAGATTGAATGCTCTGGAAGAATGAAAAACAGTAGCTACTCTGGCATGTACGCATCGCTCATTCAGTAATGAATTACAGCACTCTGGATATTGGGCGTGTATAATGATAATATACGCGCTAAAAAGTCTGCCTTCTTTTACCGAGCACCCATAGCCCAGAGGTAGAATCGCCGATCGACTGACGCCAATTCGGTCGGATTCAATCCTGAGTTAAAAGCAATCGGCTGTCTAACCGTACTGATGAGGAACTGTAGTACAACGAATCAGATCTGTCTGCGGATGACTATATATATATATATATATATATATATATATATATATATATATATATATATATATATTGGGCGCGTATAGTGATAATATACACGCTAAAAAGTCTGCCTTCTTCTATCGAACGCCCATAGCCCAGAGGTAGAATCGCCGACTGACGTCAATTCGGTCGGGTTTCAATCCTGGGTAAAAAAGCAATTGGAGTCTAACCGTACTGATGATACAGCGAAACAGATCTGTCTGCGGATATATATATATATAATTATGAATTAAAAGCACATTGCGACACAAAAATTTCTATGTCTCGTCATCAGGCAATGTTGGATGATAATTGGGAAAATGATTTTCATTTAATAACAAAAAAAAAAAATCGGTCTGCTGTTTATGTTTTATGTTTTTATAAACAGTATATATACACACACACACGCACATATATATATATATATATATATATATATGCTACACTTGAGTAGTATGATTATTTTATCGATTTATTTTTCCCAAAAGGATTTCGGACGGAAAGGAACTTAAAATGGATAAAGATTTTTGCAAAGAAAAAAATCATCACAAAAGACGGAAAATCAAAGTTGCAGACGGTAATGCAGAGACTTGCTTTGGATCAAAATTAATTATTTTTGTTGTTGTTTTTTTTTTATGATGATATTCCTGTTGTTTACCATGTGATCGTTTGAAGAAAAAATCTCATTTTATTATTCTTCCATCTCATGAGAAATCTCTTCAAGACGTGCTTGAGGATCAATGTTGTGTTACAGGTTTATGGTCATTATCGATTCTATAATGAGTGATTATCTTATTGAACAACGAACAATAATTGAATGATAGTTTTTTTTTTTATTGTGAACTGTATGTTGAATCGAAACCGTTCAAATTTCGATCTCTTGAATGAGAGCTAGTAATTTAATGTGAAGAAATCAATATCTCGACAACTGGATTGTTATTTTCAGGTCATGAATAATAATATGATTATTAATAGTGGGGCCTCCATTGTATCTTACGGAATTCTAAAAAAGTTTATAAATTCTGTCATTCGTAGGAAAAGGTAATCACAGACACTTAATAAATATAAAAGAATAATTTGAAAATATTTAAAAAATAAAAATTAATCAGTACCAGTAACAGAGATTAAATTGGTCAGAATTTTCAACCAAGATATTCGAATGGGATTTTAATCGATAGAAAATGTATTCAGCTACTTCGGTTAAGAGTCATACTTGGGTGATTATGTCTCGAAATAGACTGGGCAGAAGATATTTACTTCCTGTAGTCGACAACCAAGGCTATAGAACTCAAACTGTCACAGCTAGAGGGAAATTATAATTAATACCAATCCAAATGCGCGTAAGTAAACGCAACGAATTTAATTGTAATTTGAACTCGAATCTCTGATTTACTCTTTCCGAGTCGATATCCACTGCACCACATTCAGTTAGCTCCCCATTTTTATATGCAAATATATAAATATAGGCGATAATGGATATTCTTTTAAAAACTCTCACGCTGTGCGTCTAACGATTTTTAACGAGAACATCACGCAAGCTGTCAGTACTAATTACCGCTTGATCAATCAGCGAATAAACCAATATGGCCGCAACTTCCTTGCAACATTGTCGGAAATTTGCCCAGTACGAGGGGCACAAGAAATTCGGAAATTATATGTTTGGTTAAAATTTTTATTTTTTTATTTTTTTTAACTGGCTTCTATCCAATGTTGGAAAGTCCACTTTGATGTTTAACAATCTGGGAAATTGTTAAAAAAGGGGATCGAAAATATGACGCTTAAATTCGAACGTGAATAGGAAAGCAAAAGGTGCCTCTCAAAAGCTAAGCAAAATACGTAGAAAAGGGGAAAATTTGTAATAAGCAATGAAAATAGTTTTAAGCTGTTATGTGATATCAATCCTTCTATATTGCAATGAATACTGGACAATTTCCTCACAGATGAAAAGAGAACAGGAGGTAACAGAGATATAGCTCTACAGAAGCATGCTGAGAATACCATGGGCGGAGCATGTATGTAACGAAAACGTTTTAAAAAATGTGAACAGAGGACAGTTATATTCAGAATCTAAAAATATGCAGTGGGAATATCTATGACATAAAATGAGGAAAGAGATTTTAGAGAATCTGGCACTCAAAGTCCATATCAATTTCTAAAGAATTAATGAATTTATTTTTAACTTCAAAGACTTTTTTATTTCAAACTTTATTAAAGTGGATACACAGAGGATATATCGAAGACAAAATTGATAGGGGAAGAAAGCAGGCCACCTGCATGCCGAGTGTGTGCAACTGGTTACGAAGATCAATAAAAGTTAGGAAGTTCTGGAGAGCTATAATCGCCGACGTCCTAAAGCGAAACGCCACAGAGAAGAATAAAATCTACCCTAAAGCTGTATTTTCAACAGACTGATTTGAGTTCGTTTCGCCGGTCACACTATTTGGGCTAATAAAAATTTCTATCTGCATGAAATTTACGCTATCTGCAAAATGTATGCTATCTGCATATCTAAATATGAAGATCGTATTAGGTAGGCATAAAATAAAAACTATAACCTTCTTGCTGTTTGCCTGATGAAGTCGATGCTATTGTTTCTGAATTTGAAACTTCCACGGAAAGTTGGAGGTGGTGTTTAGTGCTACATTCAAACTTTATATACTAGGCAAGGGTTGTTTTTCTTTCGGAGTTTTTTTTATATTAGATTACCACCCATTGTCCTACTAAATAAATCATTCTATCTAGATTTGGGAATTCAGTTTTTCTACTCTTAGACGACTTACAAACCAAAGCTAAAGAGTTCTTTCTGGCCTGCTATTTTATCCATACCTGAGAAATGGATTCAAACTTTTCCACAGTCGATGTGCGCGAAAGCGCGCGCGCACACACACACACACACATCGCTCATTCAGTAAAATGAATTAGAGCACACTGGCTATTGGGCGCGTATAGTGATAATATACACGCTAAAAAGTCTGCCTTCTTCTATCGAACGCCCATAGCCCAGAGGTAGAATCGCCGACTGACGTCAATTCGGTCGGGTTTCAATCCTGGGTAAAAAAGCAATTGGAGTCTAACCGTACTGATGATACAGCGAAACAGATCTGTCTGCGGATATATAGATATAATTATGAATTAAAAGCACATTGCGACACAAAAATTTCTATGTTTCGAGATTTCTATCTCGTCATCAGGCAATGTTGGATGATAATTGGGAAAATGATTTTCATTTAAATACAAATAACAAAAAAAAAATCGGTCTGCTGTTTATGTATGTGGGAAGATATAATGTTTATGTGTGTGTTTATTTTAACTAATCAGAATAAAGATTCACATTAAAATTTAGCCAGTAGTTTCTATTTTTTAAGAAATACTTCCTTTTTTTTATTTTTTTTAATCTAATGTCAAAGTGTCAACCTACTTTAAAATCTACTTGCGTTATACTGTTATTTTTTATTTTTATTTTTATTGCTACTTACTATAATATATATATAATTTTTTTAAGATGTACCTGATGATTGCGTAGTGCATATAATTCCGAATCATGCCTTTAGATGGAGTATAATATATATATATATATATATATATATATATATATATATATATATATCATCAGGTGCATATTATGAACTGACAGTTTGTAGATTTAAATTTTGTTTTTTATATTTTTCTAGTTTTAAATGATAAATCTGGAATAAAAGTCAATTTTTTCATTTATTAAATGTATAATTTTCATTTGGTTTATTCCGAAACCTAAAAATGTACGCGAAAGTGTGCGCATATATATATATATATATATATATATATATATATATATATATATATATATATATATGAATCCAGGTGCAGAGAACCAATAGTTTACTATTTTTTTGATAAAAATGCTCAATACAATTAATAATGTAGAGCATAATATAATTAAATTTGTTTTTTATTAAAAATACATTGCGACATGGAATTTTCTGTTTCGTAATTTCTACCTCGTCATCAGGCAATGATAAATCATTTTCACAACAATTATCTAACATTGCCTGATAACGAGATAGAAATCCCGAAACAGAAATTTCCGTGTCACAGTTTATTTTTAATTAAAAGACAAATTATATATATATATATATATATATATTATTCAATATACATATAATCCTACGTCATATAAGAGTCGTTAAATATGGCACCTAAAATTTTTAATGGTTACTTTACGTTTTAACTTACTACCACTTTACTTTCATTTTCATTTTCATTTTCCAGAAGTAAGCTATTCATCGGTTCAATAGTGAAATCAATAAAATTTCACTCATAACATTGTTTTATTTTCTGCTAACTTCGATCCGTTTTAATAGAACACCCTCGAGTGCCCATAGCGCAGAGGTAGAATCGCCGACTGACGCCAATTCGGTCGGGTTTCAATCCTGGGTAAAAAGCACTCAACTGTCTAATCGTACTGATGAGCTGTGATACAGCGAAACAGATCTGTCTTCGGATGACTATTTCCGCTCTCACACCCTGATTGAGCACTCTGGAAGAATGGTAGACTTTGAAAAACAGTAGCTACTCTAGCATATACGCATCATTCATTCAGCAATGAATTAGAACACTCTCAGCTATTGGGCGTGTATAATGATAATATACATGCTAGAAAGTCTGCCTCCTTCTACCCAGCGCCCATAGCTCAGAGGTAGAATCGCAGACTGGCGCCAATTCGGTCGGGTTTCAATCCTGGGTAAAAAGCAATCGGCTGTCTAACTGTACAGATGAGCCATGATACAGCGAACAGATCTGTCTGCGGATGACTATATATATATATATATATATATATATATATATATATATACAGCACATTAACATTTGCACATATCTTTACATACACTCACACTCACATACACATATATGAAAAACCCATATGCACACAATTACACAAACATATACACACATGCAGCTAAACTTATAATTAAACCTCATACATAAGTAAAATATTTAGAGATATTTACACACATAGAATAAAGTAAATATGCACGCATACACGTATATATATCAATGCATGAATTAAAGCAAACTCTAATTCCTTCAACAAGTAAAGAACACTAAAAGAAATTCTATCAAAGAATTTTCAACAAGGTCCCAAATTTTTACCGTTAAATCAACCAAATGCAGGCAACAATTCTATTCCACCAGATTCTTTTCTTGCGCTTTCCGCTGGTGAAACTCCCTTCCATATGCTTGCTTTCCTGACGGCTATAACCTCCAGGAATTTAAATGCAAAGTCAATTCCCATCTCTTATCCACTTAACTCCAGCCCTTTCTACATCACCCCGTGTATCTTGTTCTTTTCCTTTCTCTCTACCTTCGCAAGTGTCTTCACTCTTGTGTTCACATCCTTCTCTTGCCCTTTCTCTTTCACCCCCTGTATTTCGTCTTCGTTTTCACTTTCCTCCTGCCTAATACTTCAACTCTCATATGTATCTCCCTGCACATTAGTGGCGTTAACGCGTTGCTTGGGGTGAAATGATAAAAAAAAATTCAACACAAAATGAAAGTAAGATTGCAAGTAAATTAGAGTGGTGTAAACAAAAGTCCTGTTAAGCAGGTAATTTAGTTTTTTTATGATGGCATTTAAAAATTATCTCATTCCTCTGGTTTAATAGCTGGCTATTTTCTCTAAATTTGATTATTCTAATTTTGTCATCCAAGCATAAAGTTCATTTATTTCAGAAACTATAATCTCCCATTCAATCTGTTGGGAGAGGTTTCCCAGAAAGAGCAGTTTGGTATTTTAAATGAAGTTCAGTTTGAACACAGCTAGACGCTCAAGATTCATGGCTTGTTGTAGCAGCCCTTAGACCACATCGTCATTCACGAAATATAACCATGGAAAAATTTGTAGTAGCAGAACAATATTCTTTTGATTGTAACCTACTGCTATAAGCGAAAGAAACAAAGATGAAGAGTAGGAGAGTAAGTGAACAGTCTAACGAGCGTCTTCGCAATCGTCGTTTCGAGGATTTCTCTCGTCACTTTCTGTGGGTCCCTTGATCTTTCTGAGGTTTCCGCTGGTAGTGAAACTGTTTCATAGCGAAAATTGTTCATTGTCTTGTGATCTTTATCGAAAAATTTAATTTATCTTAATTAAATGACCTATTTTATCAGGGCCGCTAGCCATGTAACCCATGAAGTCCACTTCATATATCGGCTGTCATAGATATCGCTATATTGTGACTTCGTGTTAGCATAACTATCAACGTATTTTTAAGTGTTACTTCAAGCCAGTTTCACACACTTTTGGTCAATCCGTTTTCAGGCAGTTGGAGGAGACTGGATCCATAGCTATATATATACAGTTAGTCTAGAAAATTTAGAACTCTCATGAGAAACTATTGGGGTGTGATGTTCACTTGGCTTGTGGCAAATCCTGACACGTCTCCTTTATCAGTATTTCCAGAAAATTGGGTTGTCCTTCAACAAGTTTTTAAATCTTTAGTAAAATTTATCTGCAAGTAATGAATCAATGTGTTCTGTTTTCTGTCCAGTCCTCCTATTACAAGGCAAATTATCAAATAATATTCTAAAATTTCTGTAGCTTTCATAAACGGTGATGTACCTTACCTTGATATATCAAAGTGACCATAAAAATCTTTGAAGGCACAAGCACTAGTAAGACATCGAGCGTGAAACATGCCTTTAAGCTTTCATATGTCAGACACGACAACAAAGGTTATATATATATATATATATATATATATATATATATATATATATATATATATTCAATTTGTAAACGAGTTATTTCGCGACCCAATTTTCTACCATTAGTGGTGTCTTCAGGCGATTTTCAAATTAAACTTAATACTTTACTCAACTTCTGGAATGCTTCCTTCGCCATGCCAATTCTCCTTCGGATCTCTGTGTCGCACTTTCCGTCTTCTATTATAACACTTCCCAGGTATTTAAATGTTTGTACCTGTTTGATTCTAGTATCCCCGACCTGTATTTGGCATATTGGGCTGCCCTTGTTACTGATGACTATGCATCCGGTTTTCTTGCAGTTTATTTGTAGTCTTTTCTTATCACTCTCTTCAGCTACCTCCTGTAGGAGGTCTTGTAGTTTCCTTTTTGTGTCTGCTATCAGCACTGTATCATCTGCGTACCTTAGGTTGTTTAAACTGTGGCCTCCGGTGACAAATCCAGGCATAACTTCTAGGGTCCTCAAAATATTCTCGCTGTACAGGTTGAATGAATCCGGTGAAAAGACACATCCTTGTCTTACGCCTCTTTCTATCTTTGTTACCACCCGAAATTAAAACTTTTTCTATGCGGAATGCAAAATTTCTGTCACTAGCGGATCCAATTTGGTGACATAGAAATTGTGTGTTCAGTACCTAGGCCGGTAGTATAGACTTAAATTCTGCAGAAACAAGTTTAAGCAATAATGAGAAGTATTTAAAAAAGTTTAAAATTTTGTTGTGAACCTTTTCATTGATATTGATAGGTAAGATGGTTGATTTGAACTAGCCATGCCTAAAGATATGCTTCATTTATGAGTAAAAGAGAGAGAGAGAGAGAGAGTTTTATATATATATATATATATATATATATATATATATATATATATATATATTTATATATATACCATAGTACACTTGGTATGTAATCCAGGTAAATTCCAAAAGAGACGAACTCAAGAGAACTCAATGTTAAATTCATTTATTTAATTTAGCAGAGTAATATAATTTAATTTTTATATATATATATATATATATATATATATATATATATATATATATATATATAAACGATTAATGAATATGTTTTAATCCTATACTTTAGATTTTGTTACTGGAAACTCGTATTTGAAATAGAATTCTTATTTTTATTTTTACTTTAAGCATTATTCAACCGATCTACACGGGAATATTCGTTTCTGGGTCATGCCACTTGGCTTCGTTTTTTTTTCTGATAAAATTAAACCAGTTGTAATATATATATATACATATATATATATATATATATATATATATATATATATATATGCTTAATGTGGAGAAGCTTGTCACTTAACTGGGCAGAGTTACGCTGACTTCGAAGTTTTGTGAAGTCACCGTTTGATGTCCTCACCACTCAGTTTTAAAACCTGCTGTTGTTTCTCAGTTTTTTCTTAATTATTTGGATATATATATATATATATATATATATATATATATATATATATATATATATATATACTTCGGGTAGCTGGAGATCGATAGCCCAGGTAGGCATTTTATCCAGGGAGAAGGAAAACCATGATTTTAAACCTCCACTGCGTTGAAATACGGAAAAGGCTATGAAAGGGATGTCCTGAATATGGTTGGTTGTCCACACTAATAATTTTCTGGCAACTCCTGCCGCCAAATCAGCCCCAAATGTAATTCCCTGTATTCTGTTATCGTTGGGGAGCGCCCCGTTTTACACAACATATAGACTCGTGTAAGGTGTACAAATAATCCTGCCTATACAGAGAACGGAGTGTGTGTCGCGGAGTTGTAAAGAATTCAGTTGAGAAGTTGGACCGCCGCTTAGCTGGTCAGCAAGACTTTGTACGCGGACTTACTTTCTTATCTACAAGATTGTATATATTAATTCCTACTAACAGTATTCCTAATATTCCTGAAGTTACTAACCGTGTTCTAGGGTGTATATTTTTTGTTCAATATACTTACATTCTACAGATGTGTTGAATGTCATTGGCGTAAAGATTGTTTTTTCAAATATAAAAATTGCGAGAGTGTGGTAAGATGGGTCACAAAGCATCAGAATGTAGAAACAAAAACAAACCTAGTAGAATAAGATCTGCTAGAGTGGAAAATAATAATGAAAACACCAGAAAATACGTTGAAATGGAAATTTTGAACAAGAAGATCAAATTGCAATTGGATTCGGTGTCAGACCTTACAATATTAAATTTACACGCATGGCGAAAATTGATCAAGCCGACTATGTTCCACACTAAAAAAATTGCAAAATCAATCACAGGAAAAAGGATTAAATTGGAAGGCAAAATTATTGTGAATGTAAGATTTAAAGGAAAGCCCAAAAAATTAAAAATCTACGTGACGAAAAACACGCACAACCTGGTAGGAACAGACTGGATGCAGAAATTTAATATATGGGATTTACCCAATAATGCTTGCTGTAAAATATAAAAAAGGGTAAAAAAAAAAGAGGTATTTTCAAGCAATAAAAATTCACAACGGACATCGCGCAAAAGAAACCTGCATTTATTACACCGATAGTTACGGGTAAAACTTGTGAACAAGTGACACACATAAACCAAAGAAGAGAACTAAAAATATTATGAGACATCTTGTGGTGAGATACGTTTAACGAGTCCGCAACCATAACATTTATATTTTAAGGTACGATATATTTATGAGTCATTGCAGGAATAATAAGGTTTTGCGAATGTGCCTTGTGGTGCAGTGGATATCGACTCGGAACGACAAATTGGGGAGCCAAGTTCGAATTCCAGTTGAATTTCTTGCATTCACGCACGAATACCATTGGAAAAGAAATCAATCCGTCTCTTCCCTCAAGATTATGGGGTTCTATAGCCTTAGCTGGTAACCAGTCTACCACAAAAAGCAATGGTAACGTAGTGCGGAATAATCTGCTCAGTCAGTCATGTCTCGAAAGAGACATGATCGCCCAAGTGTGTATCACGTATGGCACTCAACTGACTCAATACCAAGGATAGAAAGTTTATCATTATAAAATTGGGCACGAACATCATATGGGTCCTGGGTATGTCGGTAAACTGCGAGGTTGTCAGGAACATGGGACCACCTCTTAATTGCTGTTATTCCCAGATCCACCCTGACCCGGAGTGGTAGCACCTGTTAGGGTCCTAGCTATGGGCAAATAGGTAACCCCACCAAAACTGTGGTCAAAATACTATGAAAGTATAAAAATACACTTTTATAGAAATATATACCTCAAACTAGACTTTATAGAAAAATATACCTTTTTGAAAGAAAAATATTACCAACAATATATTTTTTGAAGAAAAAATGATGCCATAACACATTTTTGAAGGAAAAAAATTGTTTTCAGCAAAACATTTTTGAATACAAATCAAGAAGAGATTTCAGTTTTCTAAAATAAAAAAAGAATAAAAACAAAAATGTTCACTAAATTCTTACTAAATCAACCCTCTCACTATAACCGAATATTAAAAAAAATCTTAAAACCCTACCTTTTTTGCATTAAATAACGCACAGAGGTTGATATGCGGTTAAACAAAACTCAAACTCAAACTAACATCAATTCCGATTAGCGACAGTCTGTTCCATGATTGAAAACAATCTTCGGGTCAGGACATAAATAGCCTGGTTGGGAGACATGAAAGAGATTGTCGCTATTTGGTGTTGATTATTTACACCTAGTTGAATGCAACAAATTCAACAAGAATTTTAACTCGGCTCCCCGGTTTCTCATTCCGAGCTGATGTTCATTACACCAAAATATTAGCTATATAATACATAATGTATATTTACATATATAATTAGTCGATCGAGGGTATTACGTTTTAGTGCTAAACACTTTTATCTTTTTCAAATTGAACTTCTATTGGTTTCTTTACGCAGACCAAAACTGTAGCTACAAACCACAGAGTAAAACTCAAAATATTGCTTCCAGGAATAAGAAAAAAATAAATGGGAGAAAAAAAATCAACGTCTATTGATAGAGATTCATTAAAGCCTATTGCTGAAAAGGCAGCTTAAAATTCTATGCAAACCCTGTTTCAAGTACGTTTGGCCGGACTCCCACCGTTTCTCAAATCAAAGCCTTTGGTCTATTATTCTCTTTGCAACGGGTGAAAGCCCGAACTATTTTTGTGCCAACGCTATGAGGTGGGTGGCCGCCTCACATTCACTGCGCCAAAGCAACCCTTTCTCTAAACATTCATTGGCATTTTAGTATTAATGGAATGGTAGAATATTAAATAATTGTTGCAACTTATTTTTTTCAAAGGCTAACAGTTTATGGCGTTTCAAATGGTTTTCTTGAAAATTGAGAGAAAACAAATGTATAAAATAATTTATTAAATTAGGTTTATTAAATTAATATTAAACATCAGTTATATCAAAAAAAAGGAAAGGGATAAAAGTAAAAATAAAGTTTTATTAAATCTATCTATCTATCTATCTATCTATCTATCTATCTATCTATCTATCTATCACAGCTTATTCATTATCTATCTATCTATCTATCTATCTATCTATCTATCTATCTATCTATCTGTCTGTCTATCTATCTGTTGTGCCGCCTACGAGGAATGAACTTTTTCTTTCGCTATATATAAATTACCTGCGTGAATTCTAAAGAGCAATCAACGCCCAGTTGACAGCTTTACGCATTGTCCAACTCTTTGCTCTCGGGCGGAGAGTATTATCCCAGTTGAGGCTCCGCCGAAGGGTAGAGTCAAGACTAGGGGACATTAGACAGATATTTTTGGCCGGGCTATATGGAGGAGCCGCATTAAAAAGGCCTTGTGCCACATTTTGACAAGTGGGAAGACGACTGAATACTGCAGTCAACAGAAGTAGTCAAATAGAGCAGACAAGTACAGCAGTTAACGACAGCTACTAGTCAGGCAGCGTAATAATACCTTCGGACTTAATTATTTCTATATTACTTATTATTAACACGTCTTTGAATATCTTGTCTCTTGTTATACTAGTACACTGTTTTAAACCTATCTTCTTCTTCCGTGTCTTACTTCCGACAGAAACCGGTCACTACAACTTTGCGGCGAAGATTTGTCACAACTCCACAACACAATTTATCTATCTTTAAATCTCCTAATATCTATCTATCTATCTATCTATCTATCTATCTATCTATCTATCTATTGTTGTTCATTATCTATCTATCTATCTATCTATCTATCTATCTATCTATCTATCTATCTATCTATTGTTGTTCATTATCTATCTATCTATCTATCTATCTATCTATCTATCTATCTATTGTTGTTCATTATCTATCTATCTATCTATCTATCTATCTATCTATTCTTGTTCATTATCTATCTATCTATCTATCTATCTATCTATCTATCTATTGTTGTTCATTATCTATCTATCTATCTATCTATCTATCTATCTATCTATCTATTCTTGTTCATTATCTATCTATCTATCTATCTATCTATCTATCTATCTATCTATCTATTCTTAAATTTCTTAATTATTCTCTGTAAATTTGCTTGTATGTTCTAAAATAAACATAAAAGTTAAATCCATCATTTGAATTGTATGTGAATTCAGCTATGGCATTTGTTACTGCGTCGGATACTTTCCGTTTCCTTCCATTATTTCAATTAACTTTTGTTGTTGTTTCAGGAGTTCCAACAATTGCTGTTGTTGTATTTTTACTACTCGGGCTCATCATTTTTACATATTTGAGATAATCTGGGATTTTTATGCATACCAAAGACAAAAACTGCACCAATATGTTTTGTAATTTCTTGTTCTCACTGTTATTATGTGATTTGCTCCGTATAATTTTCGATTCTTCGTCGCCGCTCTAAATACATGAAACTAACGTTCATAATATTATGTATCGGCAGATTTTTTATATTAACCAAGTTCGTCCCCACTGAGTCAGTATGCAACATATCAATTCTTAACGTAGCGTCTATTTTTCTACCAGAAGACAGAGAACTTGACTGAATATATAGACAAAGTCACGCCACGATGATACAAGGCCGGGCTTTACGCGGGGAAACAGAGTGGGTACAGACGAACGAAGGATAACAATTTACCTAGCCCTCCCCACCATAAGACGGATCGGACTTATTCTTTTTTTATGTGGCTTGTCCTTTTAGGACGTAGGCGATCATGGATTTCTCCCTATCCCTGGTGGTTCTTAGCATGCTTTATCCTGTAACATCTCGCAACCCCTGTTCTGTTATCCACCTGCTCAGGTCCTTAAAATATGTTATCCTCTGCTTTTCTCTGTCTCTTTTTCTTTCTCTCTGACCTGTTAGTATAAGCCTCTCTAAGCCCTCCTTCATTCATTGCATGTCCCTGGAACTCCACTTGTCTATTCCTAATGATCAATATTTATTTCCTTTTTATTTCCATTCTTTCCAGAACCTCATCATTGCACACATATTCTGTCCATGATATCTGCAGTATAGTTCCGTAGAACCACATTTCCGCTGCTTCAAGTTCTTCCTTCATCTTTGTTGATATTGTCCAACATTCAGTGCCATATTGAAGAACTGACATCGTATAGCAATCTAGTATTCTCTTCTTTGTTTCGAGTGAAAGTTTCCTGTGCCTTAATATTTTACTCAGCTACTAGAATGCATCCTTCGCCATTCCAATTTGAAATCGAACTTTCCGTCTTCTGTTAAAATACTTCCCAAGTATTTAAATTTTTTGTGGACACTAACGTTGTCTTTTCTTCTCAACCAAGTCTCTGTTCTTAGACGGTTCTGGACTGAGTCAAATTATGCCCGACGACTTAAAGAGAACTTGTCTGACAGTTTAGAGTTCGAGGGAAACTCTGTCCTTGAACAGAATTTAAAGCGCATTGCCGAGTTCATTTTTGTTGTTGGGAGTGTCTTGTTTACTTCACAACAGGTTTCAAGACGAAAGTAAAAAATATAAAATAGTAAAAAAAAAATCAGAAATATAAAATGAAATACAAAAGAGGTTAAGTATGAGAAATCTACTTGAAATTCACTTCTAATTGTCATCGTAGGCATAAAGAAAAGAACACACACACACACACACACACACACACACACACACACACACATATATATATATATATATATATATATATATATATATATATATATATATATATATTGGGGAATATGCTGGATGTATTTTAATAAAATATTATATGCGCGGGAAAGTTCCCAGCTATCTCATTTCAAATCTATAGACTGACTATAAAATTGAAAACCATGCACATATCTATCTATATATCTGTCTCTGTATCTCACTCTCTCTCTCTCTCTCTCTGTTTCTCTCTGTCTCACTCTTTATAAATATAAATATATATATATATATATATATATATATATATTGTATATAAAATATATTATTTTTAGACATTATGTATAAATATATACACACACAAATATATACATATATAGTGATCTGCAAATTGTTAAGATTATATTTTAGAAAATTGCCTCTTTTTTTCAGAAAAAAAAACAACAAATCTTAATTAAACTATATATTCGTTAAGAAAGCCCGTTTTTAGACGAATTACAACCAGTTTAAAAAAAATATCATTAGAATCAACACAGAGCAGGGAGAGATTATTTCACACTTGGACGACGCGATCGTCAGTCCGAAAGAGCTTCACTGTTTTTGATGTTGACCTCAGTGTCTGCTTTCATTATTATATTTACATACACTCTCTCCCCGTTATTCAGCACTTTCATTCATAAATATTACAAGATTTAAAACCATATATTTATCGTATTACATATATGTGTGTGTATATATGTGTGTGTGTGTATATATGTGTGTGTGTGATTGTGTGTGTGTGTGTGTGTGAGGGTGTGTGTGTTCGTGAGTGTGTGCGCGTGTGAATGAAGACAAAAGTAAAAATCTTTAATAACGCGTTTCGTCACTTTATCAAAACAAATCCCGTTTACCTCGATAATATTTGTAAGTTGGAAAAAAGATTTTTTTTCACTTATATTCTATTTGTAACTGCATTTTTACAAACACGCTTATATATATATATATATATATATATATATATATATATATATATATATATATGTATATATATATATATATATAGTTTTATCATTACAGAGTGAAGTCACATGATTCCGTGTGTTTTGGTGGGGGTCATAAAATCCATCGAATGCAAAATAAAACTGCACAATAAAACACTGGACAATAAAAGAACTTTAATGAAAAGTATTGTTTTATTGAAAAGGAGGAATACTTTAAAAAGATATCAATGTTTTGTTTGTGCATTAAGTACGTTTGTATGCGCAAAGAATCCCCAAATGCCAAAAAGAAAAAAAAACAACAACAAAAAAAAAAAAAAAACTATCAACACATTCAAAGTTATGCTAATGTTCCGTAATGGAAATAATGAAACGTAAACGAGGCATATTCGCTATGATGAGACGAAGTACGTGAGTTTGTGTGTGTCTAATACGAATCCTCATTATCCCTGGCCTATTTCCACAGGCTGGTTTTGGCCTCGAGCCAAATTATATACGGAACCCCTGAGTGATCAAAATATTTTTTGAAACCAACTTTTGCACATTGTGCGAGACGTGAATGACTAATGCTTGTGTCACTCACCATTTATTATTATTATTATTATTATTATTATTATTATTATTATTATTACGAGTGGGCTTATGCCGTAAAAAATGACACCAAAATATTTATATCGATATGCCGTCTAAAATAACGGCAATATATGTATTTATGTATCTACTATTGAGTATCTTACATTAAGACATACGAAAAAAATGCAAAGGAAAGGAAGGAGGTATATATACATATAAATAAACAACGATCTCTATTATAATAGAGAGGATATATATATATATATATATATATATATATATATATATATATATATATATATATATATATGGCAAAACTGCTAAAAAATTGTAAGTTTAAAAATGTATTTTTTGACAGTATTTGTTTATTTCTATTATTATATTTTATATTTAAGACCGTCCTCGGTCCTTCATCAGAAACAAATGATTTTAAAATTGTTTCTGATGAAGGACCCAGGACGGTCTTAAATATAAAATATAATAATAGAAATAAACAAATACTGTCACAAAAATACATTTTTAAACTTACAACTTTTTAGCAGTTTTTCCTATACATATTAAGACAGTATACGTGGATCAGCACTATGTTATATATATATATATATATATATATATATATATATATATATATATAGATAGATAGATAGATAGATAGATAGATAGATAAATGAAACGGAATAATGTAGATAGATAGATAAATGAAACGGAATAATGTAGATAGATAGATAGATAGATAGATAGATAGATAGATAGATAGATAGATAGATAGAGATAGTTATAAACAGACACAGATAGATAGATAGATAGATAGATAGATAGATAGATAGATAGATAAATGAAACGGAATAATGTAGATAGATAGATAGATAGATATATAGATAGATAGATAAATGAAACGGAATAATGTAGATAGATAGATAGATAGATAGATAGATAGATAGATAGATAGATAGATAGATAGTAAAAAACAGACACAGATAGATAGATAGATAGATAGATAGATAGATAGATAGATAGATAGATAGTTATAAACAGACACAGATAGATAGATAGATAGATAGATCGATAGATAGATAGATAGATAGATAGATAGATAGATAGATAGATAGTTATAAACAGACACAGATAGATAGATAGATAGATAGATAGATAGATAGATAGATAGATAGATTCTTCACTAGTGCAAAACATAAATAAGATATTGTTAAAGAGCAAACATGCGGCAAAAGCTTTCGAAACTGGCAGTAAAGAAAATGAACGAAGCCAACGCTCCTTGGTTATTGTTTCTCTCTACATGAGCTTGACAACAGGAAACACACACACACACACACACACACACACACATATCTATCTATCTATCTATATATATATATATATGACAACAGGAAACACACACACACAAACACACACACAGACACATATCTATCTATCTATCTATCTATCTATCTATCTATCTATCTATCTATATGGGGTTGGCGAAAAAATGCTTATGATTGTATAATCTCTGTTTACAGGATCCTGCGGAAATACCTATGTACATATTTTTTAACACGTTCGTATTTTGGTGGGGAAAATTGTTGCTTGAGCATATAACTTTTTTTCAAATTTGCATATACCTTTAACCGTGTAAACCACAAAAATACAAATGCTTTAAGTTTATCACAATATTCGAAATGTCCCAGAAACTAATTTTTACGGATGTTATCAGGTTGGAGGCATAAAAAGGTAGAGAGGTGAGAAGTAGACTACACATTGACGAAGTGTAGCGATAGACAGGACGTGTCACCACAAAGTCAAGATACATAGCCTACACGTCTATATATATAGGATATAAGCATACACACACACGCATATATATGTATACATATATATGCATACACACGCGCACGCGCATTTATATATATGCACATATATATGCATATATAAATATTTGACTCTTCTCAAATTGCAGACTTAATGCGTATATACATCTTTGGTAGGATAAGAGACTCCAAATAGATCGGTTTATATAGAGTTAACTTACTTATTGTTATCTCTAATATTAATGGTTCACGGATATAATCAGAAAATAATCAGGGCTTTCAAATTCAGTCAGTTAAATGCCATACGTGAAACACGCTTGGGCGATCATGTCTCGAAAGAGATATGACTGACTGGGCAGAAGATTATCCCGCAGTAAGTTGTCATTGCTTCCTGCAGTAGACTGGTTGCCAGCCAAAACTATAGAACCCAATCTGTTTTATTATTTAACATATAAGTGGAAGGAAGAGGAGGATTAAGACCTTTCCCAAAGGTATTTGTGCGTAATTGAATGTAAGGAAGTTAACTGGAATTCGAACTTGGCTCCTCGATTTGTCGTTCCGATCCGATAATCATTGTGCCGAAAATGGAAACTGCTCTGATGATGAACACAATTTGGTATGCGTTTTTGTATCAGGCCCCATTTTGCCAGACGTTTTGTCAATTTTTGTCTGTAACAAGGCAAAGACATTATTAGCAATAGGCTAAAAAGTTTAACTTTAATCCACCTCTGAAGTTATAAGCCAGTCTTACAAAACAGTGGCATTACTTTCGGAGACATGGTCGTATATAAATCTATTCAGACAAGTATCCTTAATTTCATTTGCTATAAACTCATTAATTATATTATTGTATTTCTTCCTCTTCATATGCCGTGTCTCTTCAGGAGGTAAACGATAATGGACTGCCCCTTGTCTCTGTCTCTTGTCACTCTCAATATATTTTCTCTTGCAATTCTTCCAAACCCCGCTTTGCCATGTATTTGCTTAAACCTATCAAGTAGATCTTATGCTGCTTTCTTTCCGTCTTGTGAATATTAAATTCTCCAGGCCCACTTTCCTCATTACGTGACCCATCTGTCACGAAGTTAAGCATGGTTGCTGCTGGTCAGTCTTCGGTTGGGTAATAACTGTGGAATACCAGGTGCTGTAAGCTACACTAGTGTTTCTCAATATATCTGTTATGGTGTACCGGCATTTTTTTCCAATTTTCAAGCAAATAGCGGGCAGGGTTTCTAATCCAGCTGAAGATTCCCCTGTTTGTTTTCATTTTCAGAGTCATTTTCAGACTTTCTGTAGAAAACCTGAAGACCTGGTGACTTAATACTTTTTCTGAGGTGAGTCGTCATTGACGTATCAAGTTTACTAGTATTCAAGGAACCAGTTCCATATTTGGGCCACATAATTAGCCTATTTTCTGGCTTACAAGATGCACTTTTTTCATAAAAATTCCCTCTGTGTCTTCTAAGACGAATGTATTAGTTTTCTTTTTTTTTCTTTTTTTTTTTAATCATATCACCCCGAGCAAGGCGGTCACGCTACTGATGCGCAGGGGGCTACGTGAGACTCAAAAGATTGAAGAAGAGAAAGCCGGAAACCACATCCTAAACAGGGAACAAGGAATGAGCCTCTTCACCTGTTCAATAGACGTGGATGGAGTGTGAACCGGGCGATAGTTTAGTCTATCTACTCCCATTGAAAAAGAAATTGAAAAAAGAAAAGAGTAAAAAGATTGAAGAGACAGCCGGAAACCACATCCTAAACAAGAAACAAGTGATGATCCTCTTCACCTGTTCAATAGAATCATTATAACTGTGTAGTGAGTTCGATTCTCACTGGGTACCCCATACTTTCAGCCGTGTGTTACCTCTAAGCTACGCTTAGAAATCACCTTCCTCCAGGGTTGGGCGCAGGGCAACCTTGCCCCATAATGGAAACAGCAAAAACGCTGCCCTACATACCATTAGGTGTAAGAAAAAGTCTTAATAATATAATCGGCCTCTTTTCCCTCAAGCTACGGGTTAAATAGCAAGACAGATTGAGTTCTATAATTCTTGGTTGGCATCCAGTTCTATAGTTCTCTCGTTCTTGGTTGGAAACCAGTCTACCGCAGAAAGTTATTGCAACCTACTGAAGGAAAATCTTCTGCCCAGTGAATCATGTCTCTTTCGAGACATGATCGCTCAAGCGTGTGTCACGCATGGCACTTAACTGATTGACTAGAATGTATAATTTGACATTGACACTACTTAAAGCTATTTTCTAATACTACTATTTTCTGACACAAACACTACATCTCAGCGATCAGATTCAACCACCTGTCAAATTGTGACGTCAGACATCGCATCTTATCTGATAAGGTTAAGCAACATGCATCAGTGCACACATAAATGCATTTGGCTCTGGGTGGATTACGATAAAATCAATTGGACTCAAAATCTCCACCACCGTACACAAATTTTCCTCCTATACGACCTTTCATTACTTTTCTTGTTTTTTTTCTTTCTCACCTATTTTTTAATAACTGTCTTTCCTCTTTTTTCTTTCTTTATCTCTATCTCTCCCTCTCACTCTGAATTTCTAAAATTTCTTCTTTTTTTTCTGTGTTCCTTTTTTATTTATGTTATTTTCTTTCGTTATTTAATTACATATTTCTTTCTTTTTGTTTTGCCCCACCATCTTTATTTTTTTATTTTTGTTATTTATTTTTTTTTTTCTTAATATCTTTTTTTATTTTATTTTGATAGGCTTTTGTACAAAATACAAGTGCCGGGCCGATTAAGCCATTGCTTGTAATTTCACCCAGTCAAATAACATATTTGATACAGTTCTTTTTTTTTTTTTTTTTTTTTTTTTTTAAATAATTCTCTCCACGCCATGATTATTTTTTCTCAAAGGTTAAAAACTGCAGGCCGACTGTTTATTTGAATCTATGCACTTCCATCTTAAGTTGTGAACTTCACACCGGAATGACTATTCCAGACGGCACGTGTGTTTGGTACAAATATATATTTATTTTCCTTCTTTTCTCCCTTTATATCTTTTTCTCTTTTGCTTACCCATGTTTTTATTCAGTTAATGTTTCTTTCTTTCTTTTTTCTCTCTTTCTTCATTCATTCTTTCTTTCTTTCTTTCTTTCTTTCTTTCTCTTTGTTAGCACGGATAATTTCTTTCTTTTATGCTTTTTGTTAGCTCTGATCATTTTTATTTTTCTTTCTTTCTTTCTTTCTTCCTTCGTTCCTTTCTCTTTGTCAGCACTGATAATTTCTTTCTTTCTTTCTTTCTTCCTTGCTTTCTCTTTGTCGGCACTGACAATTTCTTTCTTTCTTTCTTTTTGTTAGCTTTGATCATTTCTATTTCTTTCTTTCTTTCTTTCTTTCTCTTTGTCAGTACTGATAATTTCTTTCTTTCTTTTTGTTAGCTCTGATCATTTCTATTTTTCTTTCTTTTTTTTCTTTATTTATTTGTTTGCTTCTTTGTTTGTTTCTTTGTTTCTTTCTCTTTGACAGCACTGATAATTTCTTTCTTTCTTTCTTTTTGTCAGCTCTGATCATTTTCCTTTTTCTTTCTTTCTTTCTTTCTTTTTTCTTTCTTTTTTTCTTTCTTTCTTTGTCACTTTCAATGTCTTCTTTGTTTACGAGCTTTTCTTTGTTCTCTTTTCACCTATTTTTTATCTATTTTCATTCGTTATAATTTATTAATTTTTCTTTTATTCTTACTTTCATCTCACATATCTACATTTTTCCTATAGAAATTCATTCTTATTCCTTTCTTTCTGCTTGTGCTGAATATTTATCTAAAATTTTATTTCTCATTTTTAACATTATTGTTTTTTAAAAAAATATCTTTCTTTTCGTCTTAATTTATTTATTTCCCTTCTAATTTCTTTCCTATTGTCAGCTTTGATAATTTTGTTCTTTCTTTCTTTTTTCTTTCTTTCTTTCTTTCTTTCTTTCTTTCGTTCTTTCTATTTATTTCATATTTCCCATTGTAAACTCTCATAATTTGCTTCTATCTTTTTTAATTCGTTCTTCCCCTTTGTCAGCTCTGAAATATTTTTTCCTTTTTTTTTTCTTTATTTTATACCGTTTGTCATCTGTGATAATTGCTTTCTTTCTTTCTCTCATTTTTAGGTGTGATAAATTCTTTCTTAATTTTTTCTTTTAACCGTTTATGTCTTTTATCAGTTCTGATAATTGTTTTCTCTCTTTTTCTTTTCACAGTATTGATAATTTCTTTCATTATTTCATTGATAATTTCTTTCATTATTTCTTTTTCTTTGTCAGATTTTTTAAACTTTCAATGTTTTGTTTTTTGATTTTCAATTTTTTTACGGTTTTTATCGGTTTCGGTTTTTGTAAATAGTTTCATATGTGATAAGATCAGATAATTGAATTAACACACAAATGTATAGAAAATGATTCACATCCTATTCATTAAGTAATTAAAATTAGCAAAATCTATCTATCTATCTAGCTAGCTAGCTAGCTAGCTAGCTATATACTATGTCTCTCGGTCTATTCATATTTATTAATATCTATCTATACTTTTATCTATTTCTGTCAGTGTATTCATACCTATCTGTCTCTCTATATATAAAATTCAGTCTATCAATATCTATATATCTTGTTCCGTTTGTTAATATCTATCTATCTATCTATCTATCTATCTATCTATCTATCTATCTATCTATCTATCTATCTATCCCAGACTGTTCATTATATATATATATATATATATATATATATATATATATATCAGCCTGTTCATTATCTATCTATCTATCTATCTATCTATCTATCTATCTATCTATCTATCTATCTGTTTCTGGCTTTCTCTTTTCCAATCTTTTCACTTTGTTTTTTTTTTCAATTGGAGTAGATAGATCTATCTATCGCCCGGTTCACACTCCACCCACGTCTATTGAACAGGTTAAGAGGCTCATCCCTTGTTCCCTGCTGAGGATGTGGTTTCCGGTTTTCTCTTTTCCAGTCTTTCCACTATTACGTAGCCCCCTGCACATCAGTGGCGTTACCGCCTTGCTCGGGGTGATACGATTAAAAAAAAAAAGAAAGATATCACAATGTTTCTTGTAGTATTTGCACAACTTTTGATACTTTCCTCTTTTTAATTTTATTTTAGTACTTCAACTCCCCTACCAACACCTTTATCCTATCCGCACCATGTGGATAAAGTATTGGTTGTGTATTCTAAAATTAACTTGACCGAAAGAGTTGTGAGTTCAATACGTGGCTACAGCAAAAGGAATAAAATCTTGAGAGTCGTGTTACGAAAGTGAATTAAGTGAAACTGATATGTCCAGAAAATCTGACGCTTAGAATTGCAAAAATATACCTTCGTGGTCGGACGTGCGCTGTGGTGCAGTGGATATCGACTCAGAACTGCAAAGCCGGGGAGCCGAGTTCAATTTCCAGTTAAATTCCTTGCATTCACTTACGCAAGAATAGCCTCGGGAAAGGTATTAATCCGTCTCTTCCTTCCAGTTATGTGTTAAATAATAGGAAAGATTGGGTACTTATAGCCTTGGCTGGCAACCAGTCTATCATGGCAAACTACTGCGGAATAATCTTCTGCCCAGTCAGTCATGTCTTTTTCGAGACATCTTTTCCCCGACCAGTTTTTTTTTTTCAATTGGAGTAGATAGACTAAACTATCGCCCGGTTCACACTCCACCCACATCTATTGAACAGGTGAAGAGGCTCATCCCTTGTTTCCTGTTTAGGACGCGGTTTCCGCTTTTCTTTTTTCTAATCTTCTCACTTTTTTTTTCAATTGGAGTAGATAGACTAAACTATCGCCCGTTTCACACTCCACCCACATCTATTGAACAGGTGAAGAGGCTCATCCCTTGTTTCCTTTTTAGGGTGTGGTTTCCGGTTTTCTCTTTTCTAATCTTCTCACTTTTTTTTTTCAATTTGAGTAGATAGACTAAACTCCATCCACTATTACTGAACAGGTGAAGAGGCTCATCCCCTGTTCCCTATTTAGAATGTGGCTTCCGGTTCTCTCTTTTCTAATCTCTTCACTATCACGTAGCCCCCTGCACATCAGTGGCGTTACCGCCTTGCTCGAGGTGATATGATTAAAAAAAAACCCTTTCCACTCTACTCACGTGCAGCTCTCTTCACACCAGTGTTCCCATTCCCCAACACCCTCTGTAACCTGTTCTTCTTTTCACTCTCCTCTTATGTAACGCCCTGTGCATCAGTGGCAGTACTGCCTTGCTTGGGGTGAAATGATTATATAAAATAAGCAAAAATCAACTACAGTGCGCAGGTAAAACTTGGGTGATGATCGTTTGCCTAAAAATACTTATTCTTACTTAGGAATTGTGTGTAATGTTTATTTTATTGCCTATAAAGGTTAATGTTGTTCGAATTTAGAATTTGTCTATACTTTTGAGATGAGGTAGACTTACATTATAAATAACATTAGAACGACCTTCAATTCACAAATACCTCTTCCGAGTAAGACCTCTAATATAGAAGAACATGACTAAGAACTGTGTGTACGCCATACCATGTCGTTGTGGAAAGCAATGTAAAACAGAAACGGCCTGTCCATCCCTTAAGGTAAAGATGCAAGAACATTATAAGGTCATAACACAAGGGGAGATAGAAAAATCAGGCGTATCTGACCATACATGGAAGGAGAAAGTGGATCACCGCTTCCTATGGGATGAAGTTAAAAGATTTGATAGGGAACATCACTGGAAACTACAGAAACTTAAGGAATCAGCGCATATGCTAGGTCACAAAATCTCCTAAGCCAGCAAAGCATAGACACGAACGCAATATGGGAACCAGCAATACGGAGTGATAGAGAAAATCATTAGCTTTAAAGATTGCAATATGAGTTCTAGTAAATGGAATGAGAATGATATACCCCAGTAATCGAAATAAAGGGTTCGGTTCGAAATTCCTAATACCTGAAGAAGGCCTGATCGTAAAACAGTCGAAACGTCGTAAACATGGCAATAAAGATGAGAACAACAGTCCGAATAATGTAAATAATATCTAAACTTAGCCAGATATGTCAGTCAGTTAAGTGCCATACATGATACACGCTTTGGGTGATCATGTCTCGAAAGAGACATGACTGACTGGGCAGAAGATTATCCCGCAGTAGGTTACCATTGCTTTCTGCGGTAGACTGGTTGCCAGCCAAGGCTATAGAATCCAGTCTGTCCTATTATTTAACCAATAACTGGAGGGAAGAGATGTATTAATACCTTTCCCAAGGGTATTTGTGTGTAAGTAAATGCAAATAATTCAACTGGAATTCGAACTCGGCTCCCCGATTTGTCATTCCAAGCCGATATCTACTGCACCACAACGCACATAAATGAGAAGACTAAAAATCCTGGTTTTTAACCGAGCTTGAACAACTCATTTTGGTTCTCGCCGGGAAACATATATATATATATAATTATAACGAGCACTTAGAAAGCTAACGGACTTATTGATATTTAGAATAAATATTGACACTAATGTCAACGGGAGAGGATATGTGTGCAGATTCGGTATGAAATATTTATTCAGTTCAAATATCTATCAACAGAATAATGAAAATGACCACACCCTACTTCCCATCACCCACAAGTTTTATTATAGAGAATTCTCTTTGTCTTTTTTATGTGGGTGAGGCTCTTTGTGATTCATTCTTTTGGCCACACCTGCGCTGACATTAGTTTCTTTTGTTTGACTTGCTATTTTAATCCATTATCAAACTCGCAGACGTGGGAGTTTGGTCAACATATTATCTTAATTAAAGTGCATAAAAGTATCGTAATAAAAAGGTGTTTACTTACAACACCTGACCGACCTGCATCACCAGAAGGACTTCATTTCCAAAGTTTACTAAATAACAGAGGCTGCAGCACTTAAGGACTACCAACAGCAGCAACAGCTGAAATGGATAGCACATAAAAACTCGAAGAGAAAATAATGAGATAACCAAAATTTTGAAATTTCCCACTACTTCAAAAAATGGTTAGAAAAGAAAACTCCCTTGACTACTGAAAAGAGCGTTAACAAATGCCGAAATTGAGAAATAAGTTTTCCGGAAAAATTGTTTTTAGTCCAAAACATAAAAGAACAACGCTAAGAGACGACGTATACGAGATAAGTGAAATTGTGAAAGATCCTAGGAAGAAATTATTAATTTTGTTTCAATTAATTTGCACAAGTACACACACACACACACACACACACACACACACACACACACACATATATATAAACTTATTCATAAATGGAACTTTGTCTGTGTGTGTGCCTCTGTGTGTGTGTGTGTGTCCGTTACCTAAAGACTCCGAAACGGCTGAACCGATTTTCTTGAAAATTTACACAGTTGTAGTACAAACGTCTGCGAGTGTTCTTAGCTAGATTTTGTGTCGAGGTACCCCCGATAAATATCGAAAACCGAAAATCGAAAAAACCGGGTTATAGAAGGAGTGGTCCGATTTTAATCAAATTTGATAGACTCACAGACAAAGACATAAGAAACGATATTCAGAAGTTTCAAGGTTGCAGTTCTTACAATAGTGCAGAAAATCGATAATATATATATATATATATATATATATATATATATATATGGGAAAGGCAAGATGTTTGTGTGTATGTCTGTTTATCTGACTGTATGTCTGTATTTTTTCAGCCCTTTTATTTTTGTTTTTGCATCGTATTTGACTCTAAGTAGGTATAATTGCAGTTCTTAGTCTCAGCCATGATGCCATTTACTCAGAGGACTTATTTAGCCTTCAAAATTCAGTTTACGACGAAAAAAACTTATTTGATATCGATACCAGGAAATCAAAATTTGATTTACATCCATTCATTTTTCTTTCACTCAACGGTTTCGCTTTAACTGGAAACAACTATTGCTTTTTAGTCATTCGTGCCAACGTCCAAAGAGTCTGAGCTCCAGGACCATGGATTAGTTTTAAAGTTTTCATTACACCCGAGCTAGTATATATATATATATATATATATATATATATAGTGTATCAAAGCAGCAGATAATTTTCTAAACATATAATGTTAAATATAAAAGGACAATGGATGTTTATTATGTTTAATCATGAGCCTTTCTAAACATCGTATTTTGTCTTTAATTTCAGGTGAAAATAAAGACAAAACTTCTCTAACATTTGGATAATTTTTTATCAAGTTGGTTCTGAGCATTACAAATTTACGAACTTTGTTTGCTATTTTTGCTAAGTGTTATCGTTGCTTAATAAAGTTTTATGTCAACACAAGATAAAATCATCGCTGATGGTGGATATGATGATATCCTTGTAACCTCTGTGAAGATGGCTCATGTGAGCCGAAAGCTTAGAACCAACTTAATAAAAAATTATCCAAATGTTGGAGAATTTTTGTCTTTATTTTCACCTGAAATTAAAGCTAAAATACAATGTTTGAAACGGCTCATGATTAAACATAATAGGCATTCATTGTCTTTTATATTTAACAGTATATCTTGACAATATATATATATATATATATATATGCGGAACACTGCTAAACATTTTAAGCAAATTTAAGTAATATCACTAAAAATTCAAGCCCCATATGTTTTATTCTACATTCGCATTTATTAAGCAATCAGCGACGTTATCTCAAACGTTGTTGCCTGCTACGAAATTTGAGGGATCACTCCAGAGAATGAGTCAAAATATTTTCCTTCCAAAAAATAGATATTTATAAATTGGGAAATTATTTATTAACTAATAATCTTTTGAGTTTAGTAAATTTAACTTTTACCTTCTGTGTTCCATTCTTATTCATCGCGTTCATTAGTTTTACAGTTTTCAGTTTTACAGTAAACCTTTGACCACAACTGAGCACTCATACGTTTTGTGTAATTAACTATTTGCAACATATATAACGAGTAACTTCTTGCAATAAACTCGTGATTTTGAACTAAATTTAACCAACACAAAAATGACATACGAACGGATTTATGCCAACAAAATGTTAATAGTAGCAATATCACAGCCGTTTTAGTTTATTCCAGGAACATTACACGCATTCTTAAAACAATGTAAATATGTGACTCTCGGTACGTATTTACTTTGTTTTACTCTCCTATTATTTACTATACTATTATAGCAGTTATTTTTTTTTTGCTTTGTAAAGAACAAAACAGTTTGTTTCGCGATAATCTTTGTTTCTTTCAAATTGAAAAATACCAAATTAAAAAACTCGTTGAGCTGTGTTTGAAATTATTCTTTCTTTGCCTTCCACACTCATCTTTCTCTCTGTCTCTGTCGCTCTCTCTCTGTTTGTCTGTCCCACCTCTCTCTCTCTCTCTATATATATATATATAGAGAGAGAGAGAGAGAGAGAGAGCCATCCGCAGACAGATCTGTTTCTCAGTATGACAGCTCATCATTACGGTTAGACATTCGATTGCTTTTACCCAGGATTGAAACCCGACCGAATTGGCCTCAGTTGGCGATTGTACCTCTGTGCTATGGACGATTCTGCCTCTGAACTATGGGCCCTCAGTAGAAGAAGGCAGATATATATATATATATATATATATATATATATATATATATATATATATATATATATATATATATATATATATATATATATATATATATATATATATATATATATATATAGTTGGATTGGTGTGAATTTGTGACCCTGGATTTCACGCTTTTGCGATCGTCAGACACAAATATACACGCGCGCTCGTCTAGCAGGCCACGCACAAACATAACTATATGTGAACAGTAATGGCTTGGCATATATATGTATATGTTTGCCGTTGTGTGCATACATGCGCATTTGATTGGGGTATTCAAATAGCGTATCTATAAACTAGTTGAATACACCTGTGTGTCTACGAGCGTCGTTGAGTGTACAAGTGTGTACATATGTTTGCCTTCGTATGACAGACGTCACGACGACAAATTTTCCTCCCACCTCCACAAAAACACCAATATACGCAATCCTACATATATCCAATTTTTTTCAAAATTAATCAGTTTGTCTGACGATCGCAAAAGCGTGAAATCCAATGTCACAAATTCCCACCAATCCAACTGAATATATCAGCTCTATCACTGATATTGAGCGCTTTCAAATAAGTATCGCGCATATATAATATATAATATAATATAATATATAACAAATTGCACATATATATATATATATATATATATATATATATATATATATATATATATATATATACACATTTCACACACACACACACACAACTTGGAGTAGATAGACTAAACTATCGACCGGTTCACACTCCACCCACGTCTATTTAACAGGTGTAGAGGTTCATCCCTTGTTCCCTGTTTAGGATGTGGTTTCCGGCTTTCTCTTTTCCAGTCTTCTTACTCTTACGCAGCCCCCTGCGCATCAGTGGCGTTATTGCCTTGCTTGTGGTGATATGATTAAAAAAAATATATCAGCGACATAAGTGGCAGGCATATGGCGATGAAAAATATTATTTTGTGTGCACCCGGTTCGAAGCCCCATGAACTCTATCAGGTCATTTATTGCCGCTTTTCGTTTCTGTAGGCAAATGGGGTATATTGCGTTGTTGGAAACAGGTAGAGGGATTTCAAATGACGGAGACCGGTTTATTCGTTTTTGAAGTGGCATAATTGTTGTATTGAGTAAACGCAGACAAAAAAATACAAAAATTACATTAAGAGAAAAACTAGAGAGCGAGAAAATAAATAACTGAATAGATTGAAATGATGTCACGTTTTCTTGCCGGGATTTGCGAATTCAAAGGGAAACGGTGTGAAACAGAACAAATGAAACTAAAGATAATGCTTTTGATCGAATTGCTCACTCATATTATACAGTATTTTTTTCTCTCAGCTGACGGGGAAGCGTCATTACAATCAATTGGCAAATTCTACTCCACCAGCTTCTTTTCTCGCACTTCCCTCCTGTGGAATTCCCTTCCGTTTACTTGCTTCCCCGACAGATACAATCTCCAAGAATTTAAATGTAAAGTCAATAGTCTACTACTATCTCACTAACCTGCATAATCTCTCTTATGCTCCTTTTCCCGTTCACTCAACTCTAATCCGTATTCTCATTCTTCTCTTATCCACTTCCTGACACCCCCTATAACCTGTCACTCTTTCTCATAACTTTCCTCCTTTGTCACCCCCTGTACAACAATAGCATTAAAATGCGTTGCTTAGGGCGATATGATTAAAAAAAAAAGTAAACACAAATTCTTCTGCGTCAGCTTCTTTTCTCGCACTTTCCGCCTTTGGAATTCCCTTCCATTTACTTGCTTCCTCAACAGCTACAATCTCCAAGAATTTAAATGTAAAGTCAATAGTCTACTACTATCTCACTAACCTGCATAATCTCTCTTATGCTCCTTTCTCCATCCACTCCACTCTCCTACCCACTTGATGACACCCCCTATAACCTTTCACTCTTTCTCATAACTCTTATGTAACCCCCTGCGCACCAGTGGCAGTAAACCGCCTTGCTTGGGGTGATATGATTAAAAAAAATGTCAACGCAAATTCTACTCCGTCAGCTTCTTTTTCTCGCACTACCCGCCTGTGGAATTCCCTTCCGTTTACTTGCTTCCCCAACAGCTACAATCTCCAAGAATTTAAATGTAAAGTCAATAGTCATCTTCTATCTCACTAACTTGCATCCTCTCTCTCTCTCTCTCTCTCTCTCTCTCTCTCTCTCTCTCTCTCTCTCTCTCTCTCTTATGCTCTTTACTCTGTCCACTCCACTTTATCAGCATTCTCATCCTTCTCTTACCCACTTCCTGACACCCATTATAACCTGTCACTCTTTCTCATAACTTTCCTCCTATGTAAGCCCCTGCGCACCAGTGGCAGTAACCTGCCTTGCTTGGGGCGATATGATTATAAGAAAAGTAAAAAAGAAAACACTAGCACCTTTTCTCCTAATTTGCTGATATGATCTTGGCTTAGAAATGACATTCTCAACATAAATAATCCCACTTGGGTGATTCTACGTGGTATAATGGTTAGCTTGCCTCACTAGATCAATTACGACCGAGTAGTCAGTTCGTTTCTCACTGCGTGGTTCATTCTTTCGGCCTCGTTCTACATCAAAGTTACGCTTTGAAAATTTCTGAGTGTCCCTCGTTGTCGTGTAATGATTAGAAAGCTTGTCTCGCTACATGAATTAAGATTTAATGTGCCAAATCTAAGCTAGAAATAACCAAAAACACTTCTATTTAATCTGCATATCAATTTTTAAAAACATATTTAATAACATCTGCATTATTTATTTTTAATGCAAATGTTAAAATTAGTAATACGTAAAGTAATGTTTTCAATTATGAAATTTTTCTTAAACTCATCAATTTTCTATAGAAAGAATTAAAATCTAATTCTGTCGTAAGTTAGCAGAAAAATAATAAATAATTTGAAATATATTAATTTCTGTAGAATTTTATTAAGATGATTTTATTTCCTGCAACGTTGTCGTCTGCCATTTCACATTCCGAGAAATTACATAATTGTAACCGAAAAATAATTACAAAATTAACAATATAAGTCAAAATAATCTGTTTAAATACACTTTCTTAAAAGGATACCAAATTATGAAAATCAGTAGATAAACTGATCCCTCATTTTGTAGCCATATTAGTTTGAATACATTTATATACCTGAGAATGTCAATATATATAAAAGACATACCTGTGTATGCAATCAGTACTTGATTGATTGATTGCTTCGTTTTCTACGGTTTATCAACCTTTTGCAAACTATTTAAAGCCAGAAAATATTTCTAAATTGTAAGAATTTTTGTACATTATAAAATTTATTATGCCTTTATAAGATTTATTTATTATTATGCCTTTTAAAAAAAATAAATTTATTATTTTTTTATTTTTTTTTAATCATTTCACCCCGAGCAAGGCGGAAACGCCACTGATGTGCAGGGGGTTACATAAATGTAAAAAGATTAATTAGAAAGAGTGAGGAGTACAAACTAGTTAGAAAGGAACAATAGAAAGCTGAGAAAGCAGGTGCGATGACAGATACATAGGTGGAGAGAAAGAGAAGGTTATACAGGGGTGGGGAGAGAGATAGAGTCCAGTGGTTAGTAGATGAGTATTGACTTTGCATTTAAATTTCTGGAGGTTGTAGCCGTCAGGAAAGCAAGAATACGGGAGCGAGTTCCACAGGCGGGAAGTGCGAGAGAAGAAGCTGCAGGAGTAGAATTGTTGTCTGCATTTGGCTAACCTGACTGTGAATGGGTGGCCAGTCTGGTTGCACGAGTAAACACCTGTTGAGGAGGCATCAGTGACTTAAGCTCGTACGAGCAGAAGCCATGAACGTATTTATAGAAGAGACAAAGGGAGGCCACATTTCGACGATGGGGAAGTGGCTGCAGTCGAGTCGCCAGATCAATACCTATCACATTACAGACTCTCCTTTGGAGCTTGTCAAGAACACTGAGGAGAACAGCAGGGGCACCTGACCATAAATGGCAGCAGTACTCCATGCACGGACGGATGGTTGACTTGTATATATGCAGGATGGATTCAGGTGGAAAAAAAACATCCTGGATCGACATAGTGACCCAACCTTACCTTTATAAATTTTCGTTGCATTCACTTACGTGCACATACCCTTAGGAAAAGTATGAACCCATCTCTTCTCCCTCCAGCTGTGAGTTGAATAGCAGGAATGTTTCTATAGCCTTGTTTGGTAACCAGTCCACCGCAGAAAAAAATCTCAACCTACTACAGGAAAATCTTCTACCTCGTCACTCATAGATCGAAAGAGTTAGGATAGTCCAAGAGTGTATCATGTATGGTATTTAATTGGCCGGTATGTATATAAGTATTGAATAAAAGGACAGACCGGGTTCTATAGAGTTGGTTAACAACCAGTCTACCGCAGAAATAAATGGCAATCTGCTGCGGGAAAATTTCCTAACCTAGTCAGTCATGGATCGAAAGAGACATGATCGCCCCAACATGTATCACGTATGGTATTTAATTGACTGATATGTATATAAGTATTGATTGTCAGGACATATTATTTTGTATAGCCTTGATTAGCAACCAGTCTGCCACAGAAAGAAATGGCAATCAACTCCAGGAAAATCGCCTACCCTAGACGGTCATGTATCGAAAGAGACATGATCGCCCAAGCATGTATCATGCATGGTATTTAACTGACTGTTATGTATACAAGTATTCAATAGCAGGACAGATTGTTTTGTATAGCCTTGGTTAACAACCAGTCTACCGCAGAAAGAAATGGCAATCTCCTGCGGGAAAATCTCCTACCCTAGTCAGTCATGGATTGAAAGAGATATGATCGCAAAAGCATGTATCATGTGTGATATTTAACTGACTAGATTGGCGGCAAGGTCTCATCAATTCACAGTTGAATTAGCTAGATGTAACGGTAACATCTATGCTAACAGTTTCTTTTCTCGAACTTCTTGCTTATTGAAAATCCCTGCTCCATGCTTTACAGCCTATTAAGATTCAATGTCGGTCGTTACCTAAAGTTTTTTTATTACTTTTCGATTGTACTGTTTAAGCTTCTTCATAATTTTTCTCTTTTTTCTATTTTTTTCCCACCTAGAACCTAGAGCTTTTTGTGCTTTACTGTCTTTGCTAACTTGGTGCTATGATTAAAATAATACTCCTCCTAAAGACAGACAGGTTGAAACGGGAGTACTCTTGAATTCATAAAACCTAGGTACTATAGCGATGAGTTCAAAAGAAGAGTTACCATTAAAATATCTATAGAAAAAGAAGAGCGAAGTTGCATTACGGCAGTGGGAAAGGGACTGATGCTGAGATATCAGGTCAGGACCTATAATATCGCAGATTCTTCAATGTATTTCTTCAAAAATCTCTAAATATATAGCAGAAGAGCCGGACAATTTGTGAAGTATTCGGCTAGTAAAAAGAAATGTTGGGAGACATGATTCCCTTCAGGGACATAGCATTTAGTGAAATAAATTTTCTCCATTCGAAATTCCTTAACTTTTACAGCCACTCATGAAAGAACAGGGATGAAATCGTCTCAAATGCTACGAGAAAAACAGACATCGAAAAAATTAATTTGGCCATAACAAGAACTGAATAAGGTTGTAGTAACAGTGTACAAGAAAGGAGTAAGAGGAGCATATATATATATATATATATATATATATATATATATATATATATATATATATTAAATCCAAAAGGATAATCAGACAGGTAAATCCCAAAAACTCAATTCTAATTAATATTAATTTCATTAACATTAAAATTGATCAAGGTGAAGGGCTCGATGCAAAGATTATATTCTATTTACAGAGCCAAATATACAAAATAAAACAAAAATTTCGAATGGAGAAAATTTATTTCACTAAAATACAAGAAAGGAGTAAGAGGAACAAATATCGCTCATTCAGTAATGGATTAGAGCACTCTGGCTATTGGGCGGGTATAATGACAATATACACGCTAAAAAGTCTGCCTTCTTCTACCGAACGCCCATAGCCCAGAGGTAGAATCGCCGACTGACGCCAATTCGGTTGGGTTTCAATCCTGAGTTTAAAGCAATCGGAGTCTAACCGTACTGAGGAGCTGTGATACAGCGAAACAGATCTGTCTGCGGATGAATATATATATATATATATATATATATATATATATTATTATTATTATTATTATTATTATATATATATATATATTAAATCCAAAAGGATGATCAGACAAGTAAATCCCAAAAACTCCCTCAAAATCCTATTAATATCAATTTAATTTCATTAATATTAAAATTGATTAAAGTGCAGGGCTCGATGCAAATAATACGTTCTATTTACAGAGCCAAAAATAAAACAAAAATTTCGATATTTAAATCCCTTGGATAGTCATTTCTACGAGGAAATCCTCGCTTCTTCAGAAACAGCGAAAAGAAAATTTTATTTACTGAAATTCATATGTGTTAAAGGATTTTATACGGGTAGAAGTAAAAAAAAATAATTCATCCACAGGAAAATAAAATGGAGTGGGATTAACAATTCTTTAATTTAAGGAAGTAAAAAGAGGAAAGCAGACAGATACCTATGTCTCATATTAGAAGACATACACCTCACTCATACAAGAGTCAAGAGTTTAAAAGTTAAAATTTAGCCATGTCAGAGGGATAGAAGTGGTAGGGGGAACGAAAGGAAAAAAAAGAAAAATAGGAAAAAGGGAAGTGTGCTATGAAAAAAAAAAAAATATATATATAGTCATCTGCAGACAGATCTGTCTCGCTGTATCACAGCTCATTAGTACGGTTAGACTCCATCTTTTAACCCAGGAGTGAAACCCGACCGAATTGGCGTCAGTCGGCGATTTTACCTCTGGGCTATGGGCGTTCGGTAGAAGAAGGCAGACTTTTTAGCGTGTATATTGTCATTATACCCGCCCAATAGCCAGAGTGCTCTAATCCATTACTGAATGAGCGATGCGTACATGCCAGAGTAGCTACTGTTTTTCAAAGTCTTCCATTCTTCCAGAGTGCTCAATCAGGGTGTGAGAGCGTAAATAGTCATCCGCAGACAGATCTGTTTTGCTGTATCACAGCTCATCAGTAGGGTTATATATATATATATATATATATATATATAATAAATGCAGCAGATAATGTTTACAATGATGTTTACCCTGTACAAAGCTCAAGAACAACTCGAGGTAGGGGATTACGGAGTCAGAGGCCCTTACCAATCAAAGTGATAATTCTACTAAGACGCAGGGTGAAAGCACTCTAGTAGAAGCAGAGTAATGCGTTTTAGAAGGAACCGGGAACTCGATATTAAACTGGAGACTAAGTAATAAATTTCTAATGTTGAAGAAAAGAAAAGGGAAGAGTTTGATGTCTGACACAAGGCAGCGTTTGAGGAGCTTGAACTGAGATACAATTTTTTGCACAAAAACGACGAAAAGGCGCATTTCTCTGCCATTACGAACAAGAAAATCGATTTTTTCTTGCTCTTCGTGTTGGTCTATCTTAAAAGCACGAACTACAAACTTTGAATGCAGACGCAATTGATTATTTCAGCTAATCGATAAAACGTTTATCTTTGGTTCAAGCCCCGAGGTCTCCTTTCGAGAGTTTTATTGCTGTTTTCCCATTAAGATGAAATTATCTGTACAAATCGAAATCTGCAATCCTGTAGCACCGTCGTTATTACAGCCAAAGCAAACTTCACAATTTACGTGTCAGTTAAGTAAGACACTTGTGATAGTTACGATTTCTCTTTATTTGAATTTTGTCCGACGAGGATTTTTTTAAATCAATTTATTGTGGCTGGTTATGTTTAATTTCGCCGTCTTTGTTGATTTGGATTATCCCAACGTTTCGGTCGTATATCTGGCAGCTTTTTTAAGTGTCTATATTTTTTTCAATATTGCTTCTAGGAGCGCGCTTCCTAGGTATGACGGTAAACTGCATCCGGCAGCAAGGCCTCTGATTGGGGCGTTGTGAGGAGCATGGAACCACATCTTAATTGCTGTTGTTCTAAGGTCCACCCTGACCCTAAGTGGTAGCCCTTTTTAGAGCCCCAACTTTGGGTAAATACAAAACACTATGAAAGTATAAAAATACACTTTTATAAAATATATATATATATATATATATATATATATATATATATATATATATATATATATATATATATATATATATGTACTTTTATAGAAAAATATACATATTTGAAGAAGAAATATTACCAACAACACATTTTTAAAGAAAAGATTATTACCATAACATATTTTTGAAGGAAAAAATATTGCCATAATACATTTTTGAATGAAAAAAAAATTACCAGCAATACATGTTTTGAATACAAAACTAGACGACATCTTTAGTTTTCTTAAATAAAGCAAAATTTTCTTTAAAAAATCTGACTAAATCAACCTTTTCACTATAACTGAACATTAAAAAAATACCTTAAAACCCTACTTTTTTGGTATTAAATAGACTTTTATAGAAATACTTTTTTGAGGGAGAAATATTATCAATAATTCATCTTTGAATAAGAATTATTATCATAAGACATTTTCGAAGGAAAAAAATATTCTCAGCAAAACATTTTTGAATATAAAACTAGAAGACATTTTCAGTTTTCTAAAATAAAAAAGAATAAAAATCAAAACATTTCATTAAAATCTGACTAAATCAACCTTCTCATTATAACCGAACATAAAAAAAACCTTAAAACCCCACCTTTTTGGTATTAAATAACCCACAGAGGTGTTGATATGCCTTTAAACAAAACTCAAACTCAAAGCAAGAAAATATTGGAGTGTAATAACTTTGAGAGATCTGAGTAACTGATAAAAAAACTGATATAAGAGAAACCCTGATATAAGAGAGATATTCTCTGATCTCAGATTAAAGCCTGTGGTAATGTATATAAAATAGACCAAACCCGTATATAAGATATAACCCGGCTATAAGAGAACTTTTATCCGGTCCCGACAACTCACTTATATCAGGGTTACATTGTGGTAAGTATTTTTCATCAAAATCTGACTAAATTATAACCGAACATTAAAAAAATACCTTAAAACCCCACCTGTTTGCCGTTAAATAACCCACAGAGATGTTATGTCGTTAAATAAAACTCCAACTCTAAAAACGCAAGTATGGTTCACCAGATCTCTCTGTAGTTTCAACACACTATTCTATTATGTACCGTGCCTCTTCAGTACGTTGGTGATCATAGATCTTCACGACTTACTTTTCTTTTTAGCTCTTAATAACGCTTGTCTTTTTGCATTGGCTCCTAATCTCTGTTCTGCCAACGAGACAAACTCATTGCGTAAGTTATTTGCTTCTGTCCTTTATCCGTTTTATGTTCAATATGTCCTGTGAGTGTCAAATTCTCTAAAAATAACGGTTTATCTTTTATTCCAAATATTATCCTTAACATCTGTAGGGCCACCCATGGCAGTAAGGTCTAAGACGAAAGACCAGACTGAATGCGATTATTCCCCGAAGACCCAAACACCAAATAGGCAAAGATCTAAACGATGTTAAAAGTCAAACTGGCGGAAGAAGACAGCGCCAGTCGGACTGGCGTAAACAAGGGGAAACTTGACATTGACATTTAATTTCAAGGGAAAACTTGACGTCGAATTCAATTTTCACGACGGAGCGAAAGTTTTTGTTTAAAATAATCAGAGCTTTCAATTTTCCAAATTGTTACAAAAAGTCTTTTCAGGGCTCTTTACCGAAGCTTTACGAATACGGCCGAAGTCGGGTGGTGGGTTGGTAATGGTAATAAATTCGTTTTATCTCTTTCGCCCGGCAACAAAAAAAATTTCCTTTCAGATAGTTTAACTCTTTCTCGGCTTATTCTGTTTCTATACATCTTTAGCCAGGGCTCTATTGGAGACGCATTATTCGACTTTAAGTCGATCGGCAGCAGGCTTTCCTACGTTTCTTTATATCTTCAGCCCGGAGCTCTATGAGAAGCGACCAGTTTTCTTGTTCGTGGCCCCCAGTTGGGAACTCTTTTCCCTCAGTCGTTACAGCTCGACTGCAACTTAACGAACTAACTTAACGAACTAACTTAACTACTCAAGGTCTCGATTTTTATATCTGTCCCAAATTCTCATAGGGGTGAATGACGGACACAGGTATCCATTCCTTTTAAATCTTTGACCAATGAGATTACTTTCACCTCCACATTTCGAGGTGGGGGTTTGGTTCAACTAATGAGGCAACAATATTTGCTCTGACGCAATTTTTCTTCACCCTCTTCTTCTTGATTCAACTATTTACGTCAGCAAATCTAGCTTCCAGCTTGGGAATCCCAATTCCTGTGAGATTTAAAATTCATTTTTATTCCCATAGTTAGAACTCTAACCTTTTTAACCTCATAAAAAATTTTGACAATCTTATGACTACCGCTATTTTTCACTTCCACCGGCCCAAAACCCCAAAGCCTCTGGTCAATTTTCGAATAAACAATGCAAAAATATATTTTTCCTTTCTATTCTTTTCAATTTCTAACTAGTTTTTCTGTTTTTCAGATTTTACTAGTTGGTAATAAGTATATCTTCTGTTTTATTTAACTCGAATCATATTGAGATTTACAATAAACTGCAAAATCAACAATACCACTAGTAATAATTTCTTTCGCTCCGTCGTATTAAACTTAGGATTACATTTTTTTTCATATGCAGAAATAGTGTTACATAGGGAGTTACCAGGAAAGTGAAGTTTCGTTCTCCGAGAAGTTCGAGAACTATTGTTACTTATCCCAAATTAAGGTGGGGGAAGACAGAACTTAAAATGGCTGATCTCGTAGTTAAAACAAAAAATGATTTTTCTCTATATCCTCTTCTCGCTAGAATTTCTCAGTGACACCGAGTGTTTACAATATCTCAGCCATTTTCAAAATAAAAAGACATGAATAAAAGCTATGACAATCAGAGTATTAAAAGATATTTCATGTTTATACCCCTAAGTAAAGAGGGCAGAACAAAAACACGAAATTAATACTCACGCCCGAAAGGGAAGAATGTACGCAGGACCCCGAGACATATCTTGTTTATTTCATTAATTTGACCAAAGGTTTTAAAACAAAAGGTTGAAAAGGAAGCCCCCGTAAATACTTGAAAGAGCGAAAACAGATAATAGGCATGTTTTAAGAGAAAAAATTAATAAATTTCAATCGACGGCAGTACTGACTTCTCGGTCAATGAATGCTGAATGCTTCTTGACAAGGAAGCGGCTTTTACTAACATTATCATTACGCGGAACCAAGCAAGCAATCGGCGATACTTTCGATTGAAATTCATCAATTGTTTTCCGCGAAACAATATTTCAGGAAAATATGTTTCTCAAGAGAACTGATATCACACTCTCCAGTATCGATGGAGTCTTGATTTAGCCTATAGACTGAGGCGAGATTATGAGAGCAGAAGCTTCTGCTGGTATTTATTATTAGTGTGCACTACAGTAATAGTATAAGATATACAAATGGCACCGTACTGAAAAAAATATAGAAAAAAAAACTGCAGTGTGCGGGTGCCCTTACAGAATTGTTGAAAAATGCTATAGATTAAAGTACTATCACTGGAAGCTCATTTTTTGTACAAAAACCGGCACACACAAAAGTCAACTCATATTTGTGCATTTTGTAAGCTCCAGATTTGAATTTCTATATTCGTATATATCAACCTATCAGCGACGTCATATGTAACGCGCAGTAGTCTTTGAATGTGCAAACAATGATGTTTGTCGACTACTATAAAAATTTGAAGTCTCATTTCAGAAAATGATCAATAATATATTCCATCCTTAAAATAGATATTTAACAATTGAAAAACTATTCACTAACCAATAAACAAACTTTAACTTTTTGTCTCTTCGGAGCCGATTTATCGAAACAAAAGCTATCGGTTTATGTTGTAGAAATTAGTTTTTTAGTCTAGGGTCGTTTGTTTGTTACAGAAGCTGAAATTCTTAAACCATAAGTAATTACATTTTCTCAAATTTAATCAAGTGTTCTATTTTACAAAAAAAAGGCTTAGCGATGATTAGTTAAAAATACAAAAACATAAGGAATATGTTTCTTTAAAAATGTAAGTATTAGTAAGTTTCCTTGCCAGCTGCTAACTGCTAGAAAATTACACGCATACATAAAACTACAAAAATATTTGACACACTGATTCTCATATGTAAACGCTTTTTTCTTTTATTAACTAACGCAATTGCTTCGGTTGTATTGTAAATAAAGACAAAAATATTTTTGTAAGTTGTTTTGCAAAGAATATTTGTAATTTGTTTGTTTCAATTTAAAAGAAATACTCAATTATAACAACTTAGTTAAATTTTTACAGCCCTGTTTAAATATTGTTATTTATTAGCTTTATCTACGCAACGCATATTATTTTGCAAGTGTATGTCATTTGAAATTTGGAGACGTCATAAAACAACAAGAACAGATTATTAACAATCTGGGAAGTGGTACAAGGAAAAATGGGAAAAATGAAAAGGTGAGATAGAAATAGGAAGTCGAACTGATGTTGCGAATGTTACTTTCAAGAAACTAAACAAAATATTAAGAAATATTAAGAAAATTTTGTTAGAAAAATAAATAAATGATTTGTTTTCTACGGCCAATCAACCCTTTGCAGATTATTTTACGATAGCAAATATCTTTGGGGATTGTTAGGATTTTTTGAATAATAATTTTGTGATACAAGTTTTATTGCTTGACCCATAGCAGGGGACGATTATTTTGATTTATAATTTTATCTAGGATATTTGAGCGTAAGTGAATAAAACAAACCCGAATGGAATCAAAACTCGACGCTTCAAATAAAAATTTCGAGCCCTTATCCATTGCACCACCCGCACATCCAAGATTATATCTAAATTTAGTCTTGATGTGAACGTCAGCAATTGGAAAAGAAAACAATACTAATCTGTTCAGTAATATCAATTCCCTAAATAGCACTGGATGCTATACAATCTCCTAGCAGCTGAAGAAGAGAGTTGAGGCACCAGGGATGTGGAACACAGAAGATACTGAAAATACCATGGGCGAAACATGTGCTAAATGAGGAAGTTGAAATGGAAACTGAAATGAAAATGAGTCATTGGCTTAGAAGAAAAAGAACCAGTTGAAATGTCAAGGAAACCTAAAAAAGATAGACGGCTTGGAGAATATGACAATCACAAGACAGATTAAAAGTTATGTCATTTTGTTCTGATTTAATCTCGCTTAGTTATTGCTCGCTCATTTTCAACTGCATCCAAGTACACAATGTCCTACCCAGGGATTGAACTCACAATTAATATTTTCACCAAATCCATGATCAACTAGGTTATTTTCCCGTGTGAAAATCAGGTGGGATGAACTTAGGGCATTTCTTAAACTGCATGCTGGTGATATGTGCTGCTGCTTGACTCACGATTTATATCCGTTGACATGGTAGGTGGAAAAGGAACGATCTATCGTCGTAGATGAAAAGGCTGCAGTTTGAAATAGACTTAAGGTTACGGGCACCTGCTGAAAGGCCGAAACGTTTTGATAACAAAAGCAAAATCTTGGAGAATAGTCAGAATGTGAATAATGTGAACAACGATTTATTCAAAAGCTTTTTCGATTCCTTGAGGAGGAGCGAATTGTTTTTCGGGTCGATATTCTGATATTACTGTGTCCGGGAACGTACTTAGTTTAATTTTTGTTCTTGTTTTTATAATGGTCTCAGCCCAAGCAAAGCAGCACAGAAACTGGTTCGCAGGGTTTTAAAGTGAAAGAAAAATGGAAGACAGAAAAAAAAGAACATGACTAAGGACTGCGTGTGCACCATTCCATGTAGTTGTGAAAAGAAATATAAAGGAGAGACGGGCCGTCCTCTTAAGGTAAGGCTACAATAACATCGCAAGGCCGTAACAAGAGGGTGATAAAAAAAATCAGGCGTAGCTGACCACATATGGAGGGAGAAAGGGGATCACCACTCTGTATGAGATGAAGTTGAAATAATAGATAGAGAAAGCCACTGAAACTACGTAAACTTAAGGAATCAGCACATATGCTAGGCTTACAAGAATCTTCTAATCCGCCGAAGCATAGAAATAAACCAGTAATAACCAGAGAAAATCATTAGTGTAAAAAAAAAAACTAGAAAAATAAACATTAACATCAAAAAATACTAGAGAAAACCATTAACATAAAAAATTGCAATATGAACTCTAATAAAAAAAGGGTTACTGGACATTAGGTTTATAAGTCCCAAAAATTCAGTTGTTCTTGTCCTGAAGGACACATGGCCCAGTAGATATAGTTGGTTAGTTCCGGACTTAACTCTTAAAGCTGTGGGTTCAATACCAGGTTACAGCAGTGGTATTGTACAGTGGTAACTTGTAGGGTTAGACGGAGATAACTCAAGACTTCCAATCGAGGCTTTACGCATTGTACAAATGACAAAGATGAGGACAATAGTCTGAATAATGTAAACACTGAAAAAAAAGAGATGTTGAAGAAAAATGTTGAAAAATTGAGAGGTGAGGGTCAAGGAGACAGAAGATGGCAATTGACGTTGCATTTAAGCTTTTGGAGTAAGCATGGGGAGGGAGTTCAACAAACGGGAAGTGCGAGGAAATAAATTACTAGAGAAGAAGTGGCTGTTACATTATCCTATTTTGACGATAAAATGGCGGGACCTAGTTGCCAATCTAGTAAATTCATGAGGGTGGGACACCAAGGAATTAAGCTCATCAGAGAAGAAACCGGTAAAATAGTTGTTTAAAAGACAGAGGGAAGCCACATTCTGTCAGTGAGAAAGTGGCTGAAGGCGAGCTACCAAATCAAGAACGATTATTTTGCAGATCGTCCTTTGGATTTTGTCGAGATCCCGAGATGAATAGCAGGAGCACCCGACCAGATATGGCAACAGTATTCAATGCACGGACGAATGATAGATTTATAACTGTGCAAGATGGATTCTGACGAGAAAAAACTTTCTGGCTCGGCACAGTGACCCAAAATTCTTAGCAGTAGATATAGATACTGATTCAATGAGATCGACTGAGAGTGAGGCCGAGGAAGCACAGTTTATTGCTTTCAGGGAGATTAGTGTAACCCATTTCATGGAAGATAGGAAAGTTTCTCTATGGTGGTTAAAGAAGAACAGATTCGATTTGGAAGCATTAAAATTTATGAGCCATTTTTTAACACTATCCACCACAGATTAAACGTTCTTTCCAAGAGCAGAAGGAGGTCTACTCTGTCAGCCCAGGCAGATGTTCTATTGAAACGGGAGTAGATGGTGGTGTCATCTGCATAGATGCTCACTTGGGAACTGACTACACCAGGAAGGTCATTGATGAATAACAGAAAATGCGTAGGACTTCGGATAGAGCGTTAAGGGACAGACGCGTTCAGATGAAAAAAATTTGGAAGCATGCTCATTCAGAACGGCTATCAGTTTACGATTTGACAAGAACGATTGGATTAAACCGAACAACTGTCCAGTTATATATATATATATATATGTCGTTCATTCAGCAATGAATCAGAACACTCAGCTATTGGGCATGTATAATGATAATATACGCGCTAAAAAGTTTGCCTCCAAGTACCGAGTGCCCGTAGCTCAGAGGTAGAATCGCCGACTGACGCCAATTCGGTTGGGTTTCAATCACTGGGATAAAGGCAATCGGCTGTCTAACCGTACTGATGAGCTGTCATACAGCGAAACAGATCTCTCTGCGGATGACTATATCTATATATATATATATATATTATATATTACTATATATATATATATATATATATATATATATATATATTATCCGACGACTATGGCACGACTCGACGTTTCATTTGTTATGCAATCCTCAGATTCATAATTCAAATTCTATAGTCGTGGCATAGATGTATGATAATATGTATATGTATATTTATTAATATATATACATTTTTAATATATTATATGTGTAATATAATATATATATATATATATATATATATATATATATATATTTATAATGTGTATATAATAATATATTATAATATTATATTACATATAGTATATTAATAATGATGATATAATAATATATTACATTTATTTATATATTATGTATATATATAATATATATTATTAATAATTATATAATAATATATTATATATAATATATATCTTTATTAATATATATATATATATATATATTTAATATATATATATATATATATATGTTTTTATATATATATATATATATATATATATATATATGTGTGTGTGTGTGTGTGTTTTTAATATATATATAATACAACTCTGTTCATGCACTGAGCACTGTTTTATTAACACCTGAAAAATAATGCTATAAATATGTGCGTCCTCGTATGTATATTTATTAATTTACGTCACTATATATATATATATAGTTATACTTTGAATTCCTAGATAGTTTGTCAGATCATTTGTTTTTGAAACAATTTTGTCTATCCTGTGGCGCTATACGTTTCTTGCCCTACGAAAGACTAATCTAAGTTCACGAAATATTTCAAAATATGTTCTTATTGATCAAGTCAATGTCTAGGTTGCTAAGTAAAGTAATTCTCAAACAATTCTACTTGTTCGGAAAATAGTTTCAAAACAAAAGCAAACGAATAAATTATAAGACAGGGGAAAATGAGTATATATTAAAGCAATTATTAATTTCGCATCCGCCATTTCATATCAGGGTTCGCTTCTCATTGGCTAAATTAAAATTAATGAACAAAGGAAAACAGTAGAAAATACGAACGTGTAATAGATCTCAAATTTTTTCGCTTAATGAATACAAGTTTCCCTTAATTAACGTTGATTTCGTGCTAATTGCAGAAGCTGGTCGACATGGTATACTTCATCACGATGACGCCGGACGATCCCGGAAGGTATCGGGTAGATTTGGTTGAAGGTAGGACAAGGGGAGTTGAAATTGAATGTTTCTAGTGGACGTTTGGTGCTAAGGAAAAAGCTTAGTCATAAAATCGGGTCGGTATTTTATTGATTTCTTCTTTTCAAACAGAGGTTTGAAGACGGACAGGAGGAGAGGAATAAATAGGTTGCGGTGGGCTTGAAAATTCTATGGAAGGCCGACTGAATAATAAAGAAAAAAAGGAACAGGTTTGCTGGCTGTAAAAGGCAATATTGTTTGCTCGTGTTAATTTTTAAGCGAAGTTAAACAACAAATAAGTACAATTGTCGAAGGTGGGGGAAAAGAGAAAAGACTAAAATCAAGGGAGGAGAGAAATAGAAAGAAAAAGAAATTAAAAAGTAAAAAAAAAGAAAGAAAGAATTAAACGGAAATGGAAGAAAAAAAAAAGAAAGTAAAAATAAGAATAGGGTAAAGAAATAATAACTGGCAAAAGAATAATATAAAGAAAAAAGAAAAAGAAAAGCAATTAAAGGTAGAAAGAAGGAGGGCAAAACAAATAGATAAAGAAAGAGACGAAAATGAGGGTACAATAAAAAGAAAAGAAAAGGTGAAACTAAGAAAAGGGTAAATAAATAATCACAAAAATAAAAGACAGACGAAGAAGATAAAGAAAAAGGAAGAACTAAAAGAAGAAATGGAAGAAAGAAAGAGTAAAAAAAAAAAACAGCACGAAGAAAAATGAAACAAGATAGGAAAGATAAAAACTGGGCAGGAAAAGGTGGAAAAAGAAACAAAACGTAAAAAAAAAAGGAAATCAAAAAAATAATAGGAAAAGTAAAATGAAGAAATAATGACAAATAATAAAAGCAGAAGAAAAAGATTAATAAAAAGAAGCGAAAGAAAAAAATCAAGATAAATAAAAAGAAGCGAAAGAAAAAAATCAAGATAAATAAAAAGAAGCGAAAGAAAAAAATCAAGATAAATAAAAAGAAGCGAAAGAAAAAAAATCAAGATAAATAAAAAGTAAAAAGAAAGACTGTATGAAAGAAAGTAAGAGCAAAAGAATGAAAATAGGAAATCATTAAGCAAAGAAAAGGAAGGTAAAAAATATTAAAGGAAAAGAAAGAAAAATGAAGAGAAAAGGCAACAAATACTGAATGAAGGAAAGACGAGAAAAAAATTGAAAAATAAAGATTAGGCACAAGTAAGGAATAACGGAAAGTGGAAACGAAAAATCGAAAAAACGAAGAAAGAAAGAAAGAAAGAAAGAAAGAAAGTTGAAAAATAGAAATAAAGAAAAAGAGAAGGAAAGAGAAAGAATGGATGTAAAAGAAATAATAAGATATGAGAAAAGAAAGAAAGAAAGAAAGTCGAAAAATAGAAATAAAGAAAAAGAGAAGGAAAGAGAAAGAATGGATGTAAAAGAAATAATAAGATATGAGAAAAGAAAGAAAGAAAGAAAGAAAGAATAAGGAGAAATGTAATAAATAAACGATGAAAAGTCATAGAAAAAAAAGCACGTAAAAAGCAATGCAAAAAGAATTGAATAAATCGAAAATAGACAGATAAAAACGAAAGAAACGAGTGAAGAAAGAAAGAAAAAAGAAAGAAAGAAAGAACACAAAAGCAAAGACTAAAATGGTGACGAAAAAGAAAGAAATAATAGAAGGAAAATTAATACTAAACAAATGAAGGACGAAGTTAAGAAAGACTAAAAGATAAACGAGAATAAGAAGAAAAAGAAGAAAAAGAAGGAAAAAAAGAAAAAAAGAAGACCAAAACAAAAAGAAAAAAGAAAAAGAAGAAGAAAAAGAAAAAAGAATAACAAGAACAATAAAAAGAAGAAGAAGAAGAAGAAGAAGAAAAAGAAAAACAAGAAAAAAAAAGAAAAAGAAGAAAAGAAAAAGAAGAAAAAGAAAAAGTAGAACAAAAACAAGAAGAATAAGAACAAGAAAAACAAGAAGAAAAACAAGAAAAAGAATAAGTAAAAGAAAAAGAAAAAGAAGAACAAGAAGAAGAAACAAATTTACTGTCTTATGTGCAAACGAAATAAATTAAAAAAAATAATTACAAAAAAAAAAAAAAATAATAATCTAAATACCCCAGCCGCTCTCATATCTAAGCTAGTAACGTATTTATTGAAGCTTCGGTTCCGCGTTCTCATCCAACTCATAATCAGAAATTCGATTACTAATTTTCAAGCCAGACAGATCTTATTGAACTGAGAAGGTCAATACAACACAGTCTTTCTACACATATTCAAGCCTCTTACCGGATTTACTCAAGCAGGACTTTTATAAAACTATATTGAAGGTTCCAAAATCATTCCGCTCATCTCGTTCGTCACGGAGTTGGTTATATATATATATATATATATATATATATATATTGATTTATACTGTTATATTTAACAGTATATGTTTAGAAAATTATCTGCTGCTTTGATACATTATATATATACAATGTATCAAGGCAGCAGATACTTTTCTAAAAGTATTCTGTTAAATATAACAGTATAAATCAAAACAACCCACACTTAATAAAATCACTGGTCACAACACATTATATGGCATTTAGACATATGGTTCTGTTAATATTTCGGTCTCTCACGCGGTGTGAAGTCAAACAATCGCATTACAAATTTACGAACTGCGTCTGCTATTCGGTGACTGTTATTGTTGCTTAGCAATGTTTTATGTCAATACAAGCTAAAATAATCTTTGATGGTGGATGTTTTTATGTTAACGCCCATGTAACCTGTTTGAAGGTAGCTCATGTGAGCCGAAAGCTTAGAACCAGCATAATAAAAAAAATATCCAAATGTTAGACAATCTTTGTCTTTATTTGCACCTGAAATTAAAGGCAAATTACGATATTTAGAACGGCTCATAATTAAACATAATAGACATTCATTGTCTGTTATATTTAACAGTATATGTTTAGAATATATATATATATATATATATATATATATTAGGACCCACCCTTTTATTGCTGAAATAGTTAACAACACCATCTACTCAAACAGTTATATTTCTCACACTTAATACCCACCGCATCTTTATGTCCCTTGTAGATCTTAATATATTTTGAATTGTTTTTTCTAAGACCCTGCTTAAGACCATCAAGTATACCATGCACTCTTTTTCCTTATCTGATTTTCCTTCTATCCGTTCTGTGAGTATCAGATTCTCCAAGCCCTCTTTTCTTATTACATGTCTCAGAAACCTCAACAGTTACTTCTTAATGATAAGTATAAGTTTCCTTTCTATTTCCATTCTCTCCAAAACCTCCTTCAGTAGAACCGCATTTCTGTTGCGTCGAGTTTCTTCGTCATGTTTGAGGGGACTGTCCAACATTCACTGTCAGATAGAAGGTCAGATATCAAGTAACAGTTCTAATGAGTTTTTTTTCTGTCTCTCAATACTCTAATTAGATTTCGGAAGGCGTCTTTCGCCATCCCATTACTCCATCGGATCACAGCGTCGCACATTACCCACTCTATTAGAACAAAACATTTAAATTTCTGTAGCTGCTTTATTTAGCATTTTGGGCTCATCCGTTTGCTGTTAATGCTCCGATAAATAACCTGTCGATATAGCATCACAACTTGGATTTCTGTCCTCTATTAGAACAATTCCCGGCTATTTCAATTTCTGTAACCTGCTTGATCAGTCAGTCAGTTAAGTGCCATACGTGATACACGTTTAGGTGATTATGTCTCGAAAGAGACATGACTGACTGGGCAGAAGATTATCCCGCAGTAGGTTGCCATTGCTTTCTGCGGTAGACTGGTTGCCAACCAAGGCTATAGAACCCAATCTGCCCTGTTATTTGACTCATAGCTGGAGGGAAGAGACGGATTAATACCTTTCCCAAGGGTATTTGCGCGTATATGATTGCAACGAATTCAATTGGAATTCGAACTCGGCTCTTTAATTTCTCGTCGCGAGTCGATATCCACTGAACAACAACGCACACCTGCTTGATACTTAACCGAAAATTTGTGACTAGAAAGTATATCAATGAGCTCCACAGCAAAACTGTGAAAAAATATGGCAACAAATGATAAACACTGGCCCCTATTATGTAAGCTCATGTTCTGCCTAACCCGTTTTTTTTTTGTTTTTTCATTCATTTTACCATTTGTAACACTTCGGGTTACATTTAAGCCGAAAGAAATTATGTATTATCAGAATAATATTCTCGTTTTTGTGCAAGTGAATATTAAATTAACATTTTTAGAAGATAATCCTGTTTTTTCAAGATACAAGTCCTACTATTTATCCCATAGCTGGAGAACAAAGAGATGGGTTAATACTTTTCCACGAGTCTTTGCGCATGAATGAGTATAACAACCTTGCTTGGTATTTGAACTTGGCTCACCGATTTCTCATTGCTATCCATCTAAAAAAATTCTTACAAACTGTTGTGGAGTAGTTTTCGCACAGAAGGTTATAATCGTGCTATGTCGGTTGCTAATCGACTTAACGTAAACAAAATGTTAGGAACTTGGTAATCCTCTACTGAAAGCTGACTCCTTAGTATCCGGCTAACTGCCGACTAATATCAACTGCCTAGTAGTTCTATTGAACTCCAATATAAATCTAAAGAACTCCTATGAACTTCCCGTTAACTCTTATTAATATAGGAGGGAGAATCCGTTTTTTTTAATCATATCACTGCGAGCAAGACGGTAACGCCACTGATGTGCAGGGGGCTACATAAGAGTAAAAACATTAGATAGAAGAGAATGAAGAGAAGGACGAACCAGTTAGAAAGGAACAAGGAAGGGAATACAGGTGTGATGACAGTTGCAGAGGTGGAGAGAAAGGAAAGGATATACAGGTGATGAAGAATGTACTAGGGTCAAGTGGCTAAGAGATGAGTTTTGACCTTGCATTTAAGTTCCTGGAGGTTGTAGCCGTCAGGAAAGCAAGAATAAGGAAGCGAGTTCCACAGGCGGAAAGTGCGAGAAAAGAAGCTGAAGGAGTAGAATTGTCGTCTGCATTTGGTTGATCTAACTGTGAATGGGTGCGACCCAGTTGCCAGTCTGGTTGCACGAGTAAACACCTGTTGCTGAGGCACCAGTGACTTAAGTTCGTTGGAGCAGAAGCCATGGAAGTATTTATAGAACAAACAAAGGGAAGCCACATCCCGTCGGTGGGAAAGTGGCTGTAGTCGAGTCGCCAAGTCGGTAACTATCATATTACTGATTCTCCTTTGGAGCCTGTCAAGAACACAGAGATGAACAGCGGGGGCACCTGACCATATATGGCAGCAGTACTGTATGAACGGACGAATGGTTGATATATGCAGGATGGTTTCAGGCGGGAAAAACATCCTGGCCCGACATAGTAACCCAACCTTCCTAGCAGTGGATTTAGCTATTGACTCAATGTAGTGGTTCCGCTTGAGATCAGAAGAGAGGGTAAAGCCGATGAGGCGCAGTGTATTGCTCTCGGGGAGACTCGCTTGGTCCATGCAAGAGAGGTTGCCTGTGATGATTGACAGACAGCAGGTTGGTCTTAGACGCACTGAAATACACAAGACACTTCTTTACCCCAATTCACCACAGAATGTAGATCCCTTTCAAGATCAGCAGCGAGATTATGTTTGTCCGCCACGCCGGGTTTCTTACTGATGCGGGAGTAAATTGTGGTGTCATCTGCGTAGATGCCTACTTGGCTCTTGATATCGTCTGGGAGCTCATTTATGAAAATAAAGAAGAGCGTCAGGCCTAGGATGGAGCCCTGAGGGACACCAGCGTTCGTACAGTAAGATTTGGAGGCATGCCCATTCAGGACGACCTTCATTAAAAATATTTTCTGGCTTTAAATAATTAGCAACGGGTTAATAAGCGGTAGAAAACGAATCAATGTATAAATCAAAAACTGATTAGTTACCCAAACACGCTTTTTAATTTACATAGTCTGGAATATAAATGTATGGAAATTACTGTGACCACAATGTGAGTGAACATTTTATATACTGATTATAATATAGATTTGAGCCCAACTTTATGTCCACATTAAATTTTTTTGTTTATTTATCAAATTCTGATTAGGTAAGAATCCACGTCATTAACATTTCCTGGCTTTAAATAACCTTGGAAAGAAAATGAAAACAAAAATTAATCAGTCAATCTCTCAATCAAATCATACCTGGAGGTTTATTCAGGGTGAGCTGAACTGTCTCTGAATATATTATGGAAGTGGGTTTATTTGGGTTGCTATACCGGCAGTAGGGGAAACTTTCAAAAGTAAATTAATGGAATAGGTGGATTTATGCTTTATTCGGCATAATCTACATTAGCCGGGATTTGAACACGCTTCTCTAGTTCCACTTTCGTTTGACTAAACGTTCAGTAGACTCCCGATTCCAATCTAATCTGAATAAATATCCAAAATCCAAAGCGAAGACATTTACTCCTCTTAAAATGCGAAATATATTTTAGCTATAGTCTTTTGACGAGGATGCGAATAAACACCGAAATATTAATAACGTTCACCTTTATTTATTACATATTTATCTACTTTAGTTGCAGAGTTCAATGCGAAACGGAAATAGAAAATTGTACACGAAGAGGTTTTTTTTTTTTTTTGTCTATAAATTCCCAGACAGTGTCGAAAAGAGGTATTTTTTCTTGCTATTTTTTGCTAGTAGAAAAAGAGGGAACGGTGCTTATAAATAAATGTCCATTCCCTGAGACGATATTAACAATTTGTGCACGCCAGCTGAAAATCCTGCAGAGTTTTTGACTCGCTTTTTGTAACACAACCACGTCGTATGTCTGCGATGCTCACAAAATAAAATAAAGAAATAAAACCGTCAAGGATATTTGTACTCGTGCATAGGAGCTGAATAATGGGAAGAAAATGAAATAAAAACCCTTTTAGAAATTCAGACATAGGGAGAGAATTTCAAAATTTCTTTTCAGATAAAACTATAAAGTTCTGCGTCTCCCTTGAGTGACGCCTTGCGCTATTTGTGCGAATTGATACGATGATACTGGTTAGTAAATCGTCCGTAACATTATTATTATTATTATTATTATTAGTGGTAGTAGTAGTAGTAGTAGTAGTCAGTTAAGTGTCATACGTGAAACACGCTTGGGCGATCATGTCTCTTTCGAGACATGACTAACTGAGCAGAAAAAGATTATCCCGCAGTAGGTTTCCATTGCTTTCTGCGGTAGACTGGTTGCCAGCGATGATATAGAACTCAATCTATCCTGCCATTTAGCTCATAGCTGGAGTGAGAAGAGATGGATTATATCATTAAATTAATAAGTAGTAATTAATGGGAGATCAGTTTATTACTTCATAACAATAGACAACCGATCCCCCACTTTATGTCTAGTAGAAGCTTTAATCCAACTATTATATTCAAACAGTTAAGTGCCATACGTGATACACGCTTGGACGATCATGTCTCGAAAGGACATGACTGACTGGGCAGAAGATTACCCGGCAGTAGGTTGCCATTACTTTCTGCGGTAGACTGACTGCCAGCCAAGGCTACAGAACCCAATCTGTCCTGTTATTTAACCCATAACTGAACGGAAGAGACGGATTAATACCTTTCTAAAGGGTATTTGCGCGTAAGTGAATGCAAGGAATTCAACTGGAATTCGAACACAGCTTCTCGTTCCGAGCCGATATCCGCTGCACCACAACGCACAAGTAGCGTTAATCATTGCTTTTTTCTCTGCTTGCCTTCAATATGTCCAGTGACCCTGAGGACGATGCCAACAAGAGTTCTAAACTCCTGGTAGACCCACCATCAGCGACCAGATCGAAGAGAATGACCCCGACTAAGCGCGACCGATCCCCAAAACCCCAACAATGGAACAAGCAGGTGAAAATTACAACAGACCTTAACAGCTTAACTGGCGGATGAAGAGGGCTAGGCATGATGTTCATTCTAAAGAAAGGCGTCTATCGAAATTATAACAGATTAAGCGTTGCAGTTTCATAACTGGATTATGACTGATGCCATATGTTCCGCAGATGAAGGTCATGGAAACAAGCATGTGTGTTAAGTCCTGACAAGCCGAGGTCCACTTTAAACAAATTAACGCCATCTGATTTCTTTTCACCTTCAACCAAATCATGTAAAGCTAAACAGCGGTAGGGAATTGCTCTGTTGATACTGGAAGCTTCTCGTTCTGAACCGGCACGTTAGCAGCGAATTTAGTCATCAACACCATCATCATAGAGGAAGCGACCAGTAATGAAGAAATTAAAATTCTTGAATATGAGAAAAAGCCGACGACCCCGATATCCTGATAGCGTTTGATTCTCCAAGCATACTTTCTTCATGATGTGTCTTAGAAATTCCAACCGTGTCTTACTTATTAGAAAATATCTCTTTATTGAGTAGGGGTGATCAGGATGATTATATATTACAATTTTGATTTGTTTGTTATATTTTTGTTAAGATATTACACAATGATTTTAAGAGCAGAATTCTTTCTAAAAAGTGTCAATAGAGTTGATATTATCGATAATAATCCTGGGGATTAGAAATTCCATCCGTGTCTTACTGATTCTTTTGTTCTTAGTAATGAAATATTAGAAAATACGGATTAATACCTTTCCAAAGTTCGAATTCCAGTCGAATTCCTTGCATTCACTTACGCAAAAATACCCTTGGGAAAAGTATTAATCCGTTTCTTCCCTTCAGGTATGGGTTAAATAATAAGACAGATTGGGTTCTCTAGCCTTGGCTGGCAACCAGTTTACCGCAGAAAGCAATAGTAACCTACTGCGGGATAATCTTTTGCCCAGTCAGTCACGTCCCTTTCGAAACATGATCGCCCAAATATCACATATGGCATTTAACTGACTATACTTCTGCAATGATGTAGCATTTACATTGTTCAGACTGTTGTCCTCATTTTTATTGTCATTTTCACGACAATTGGATTAGATAGAATAAACTATCGCCCGGTTCACACTCCACTCACGTCTATTGAACAGATGAAGAGGCTCATCCCTTGTTCCCTGTTTAGGATGTGGTCTCCGGCTTTCTATTTTCCAATCTTTTCGCTCCTTTCACTTTTTTCTCTTTCAATTGGAGTAGATAGACTAAACTATCGCCCGGTTCACACTCCATCCACATCTATTGAACAGGTGAAGAGGCTCATCCCCTGTTCCCTGTTTAGGATGTGGTTTCCGACTTTCTCTCTTCCAATCTTTTCACTCATTTTCCTTTTCCTTTTTTTTCTCTTTCAATTGGAGTAGATAGACTAAACTATCGCTCGGTTCACACTCCACCCACGTCTATTGATCAGGTGAAGAGGCTCATCCCTTGTTCCCTGTTTAGGATGTGGTTTTCGTCTTTCTCTTTTCCAATCTTTTCACTCTTTTATTTTTTATTTTTTTCAATTGGAGTAGATAGACTAAACTATCACCCGGTTCACACTCCACCCACCTTTATTGATCAGATGAAGAGGCTCATACCTTGTTCCCTGTTTAGGATGTGGTTTCCGGCTTTCTCTTTTCACTCTTACATACACCCCTGCACATCAATGGCGTTATCGCCTTGGTCGGGGTGATATGATTAAAAAAAAAAAAGAATTCGGCTGTTTTAAAGGATTCGGTTTGAAATTCTAATCAACTGAAGAAGGCCGGAGCGTACAACGGCTGAAATGTTGTGAATATGGCATTCTTTAATATTTCACGTTTCTTATTCTTTTTTCTTCAGGGAATCCTCAGTATCCTTCTGTTTAACTCCATTTCTATTGCTTCTAGTTTCTTAAACGTCTACGATTAGATTGACTTGCATTCATTACCGTACAAGAAGACTAAAAAAAGCACATAAAAATGCATCACACTTTGTTTCTTTAAGACATTTTTCAGTCCTTTGGTAGTTTTTTCATGGTTTTATAATGGTTCCTTTTACTAATGCGATGTACGTTCGAATTTCGTGGTGGCATGTCCCGTTCCTTATTATAAAACTTCGCAGATATTTAAGTTTCTGTACTTGTTTGGTGTATAATTCAAAATATTTCCAAAACTTCCCATCCTTCGTAGCTCTCAGCAATGTTTTTTTTTATTATTCCTACTCACCCCTGTTCTGCCAACACAATTATTTGTCTATATTTCTGTGATGAGGTAGTATTTACATTATTTACATTATTCGGACTATTGTCCTCATCTTTGTTGCCATTTGTACGACGTTTAATAATAGATCATTCTATTTGTCTATATTTCTGAGATGAGGTAGTATTTACATTATTTACATTATTCGGACTATTGTCCTCATCTTTGTTGCTATTTGTACGACGTTTAATAATAGATCATTCTATTTGTCTATATTTCTGAGATGAGGTAGTATTTACAATGTTTACATTCTTCGGACTATTGTCCTCATCTTTGTTGCCATTTGTACGAAGTTTAGGCCGTTGTACTCTTCAGCTTTCTTTAGGTGCTAGGAATTTCGTACCGAACTCTTTATTACAATCACTGGGGTAAATCATCATCAATGGATATAGACGTTGGTTAGTTCCTGACCTGACTCTTAGAACTGTGAGTTCAATACCAGGATACAGCAGTGGTGAATAAGTAACTTGCAGGGTTATATTACATATCAGTTTAACGCCTTTTTCTTTGTTTTAATCGAAATATTCCCGTTGCTTAATAGTTTAGATTTCAGAAGGCCTTTCCAATCCACCTTCGCATTTCTGTGTCATGTATTAAATTCTCTGCTGAAACATATATCTGAACTTCCGTACTTGTTTGATACTGTTATCTCCAAATTTATGGTTTGAATCTCGAACTTTTTCTCTTGTTAACAATCATACTTTCTAGCTTCTTACAGTTGAGAGCAAATCCTTTCTTCTCAATTTCCTAGAAAGGTCTGTTGTTTTTTTTTCTGTCAGCTATAAACACGGTGTCACATACGTATCCTGCTCGGGTTTCCAAACTCTCTTAGGATAGCCTTGCTTTAGAAGTTGAGGAGATCTGTAGAGGACACGTACTAGTCTTAGGCCTCCATTCATTTTTGGATGTCAACTCAATTCGTTTTCTATCAGTATCAACGGTTAGTTCTGGATTATTGCGTCATCCTTTCCGAATAGATCAAGTTTTCTCAACTATTGGTTCTGGGTATGACGATAAACTGCATCCGGCAGCAAGGCCTCTTGTTGTGGGGTTGTGAGGAGCATAGAACAATCTCTTTGTTGTTGTTCCTAGGACCACCCTGACGCGGAGTGGTAGTACCTGTTAGGGTCCCAGCTATGGGCAAATAATTAACCACCAAACTGGAGTCAAAAACCCTGAAAGTATTAAATAAACGTTTATAGAAATATATACATAAAAACATACTTTTGTAGAAAAATATACATTTTTGAAGGAAAAAATATTGCCAACAACACATTTTTTAAAGAAAAAGTTATTAACATAACATATTTTTGAATTAAAAAATATTGCCATAATACATTTTTGCATGTAAAAAAATTATCAGCAATACATTTTTTGAATACAAAACTAGAAGACATATTCAGTTTTCTAAAATAAAACAAAAATTTTCTTAAAAAAATCTGACTAAATCAACCTTTTTACTATAACCGAGCATTTAAAAAATACCTTAAAACCCTACCTTTTTGGTATTAAATAACCCATAGAGGTGTTGATATGCCGTTAAACAAAACTCAAACTTAAACTCAGCTATTCAAATAGATCCTTGTGCTGTACCTTCTTAAATGATTTTCTAAACTCGATAAGGATCTGCGTTGTGGTGTATTGGATATCGGCTCGGAACGAGAAATCGGGGAGCCGAGTTCGAATTCCAGTTAAATTCAATGCATTCACTTACGCGCAAATACCCTTGGGAACGGTATTAATCTATTATGGGTTAAATAACAGGACAGTTTGGGTTCTATAGCCTTGGCTGGCAACCAGTCTACCGCCGAAAGCAATGGCAACCTATTGCGGGATAATCTTTTGTCCAGTCAGTCATGCCTCTTTCGAGACATGAACGCCCAAACGTGTTTCATGTATGACACTTAACTGACTGAAAGTCGATAAAACATATGTGTACATCCTTCTGCATTTATATTGTTATTCTAGTTATAAATATGACATTTCTTTTTTTAAGTATTTTGGACAAAGTCGACTTGCGCTCTTTTTATCGGAATTTCGGATCGATAGCTTGCGTTGTGGCGCAGTGGATATCGGCTCGAAACGAGTTGAATTCGTTGCATTCACTCATGAGCAAATGATCTTGAGAAAGGTATTAATTCATCTCTTTTCCCTACAGTTATGGGTGAAATAGCAAGGCATACTGCCTTCTGTAGCCTTGGTCGATAATCAGTCTACCGCAGAAAGTAATGGCAACCTCCTACAGGAAAATCTGCACTGTCTGCCCTGCTAGTCATGTCTCTTTCGAGACAGGATCGCCGAAGGATATATCACGTATGACACTTAAATGACTGAAAATGGTTATGTGACCCATGATAAGCCGATTGTCTGCTGTTTTCTTGTGTAATGCTAGAATTTATTAAGGTCCTTCTGTATCTTTATCGCTGTCATATATTTCTTTTATTCCTTCCGTGAATTTTCTCGATGTCGAATTATATAATATAAATATGATTTTTTTTAACTTAAAATTTTTTAAAATCCTGCATACGATACTTTGTCTCGGGATGGGTTCCTCGGTGCAGTGTAGTGGTTAGCACGCTTGACTCGCTAAAACCTAATACAACTGAGTAGTGAGTTTGAGCCTCACTAGGTGCCTCATACGTTCGGCTTTGTGCCACATTTAGATTACGCATAGAAAATGATTATTTTATCATGAGCTATAAGTACATATTTTAGTTTTTTATGAGTACCTATTTCAGTTTTTTATGAGTATATACTTTTTGGAGTACATATTTTAATTTTTTATGAGTAGCTATGAGTATATATTTTAGTTTTTTATGAGTATATATTTTAGTTTTATGAGTACATATTTTAGTTTTTATGACTACATATGTTAGTTTTTTATGAGTATATATATATATATATATATATATATATATATATATATATATATATTAGCTTAACAATGTAAAAAATTCCCATCGCAAACAGAACCCTACTCTCAAAATTTAGAAACTAAAAAAAATTCTTAATCAGTTTTTATTCGATAGTAATATGAAAAAAAGCATCAGAAAAAAAAAGATTATTTCTTTGAGATGGTCGTTTCTGTAGAAATGCTGATGTTAGTTTCAGAATGTGCGATAGTAATCCTACACTAGTAACTTTTCCTAATATTGTTTAAGATCTAAACTTTCATCGTAATCTTTACTTTTTATTTTTCCTTGAATTCCTAACTCATCTCAACTCGATTCTCGCAGTTTTGGCACGGTTTCAAGTTCATTATTTATTACGGTGCGTATGTAACCATCATGTTCCAGAGTATCTTTAAATCTTGGGGCGTAATTCTGATAACTTTATCAATTTTCGTTTTGATACAGGTCGAGCTACAGCTACGTTAACAGAGGAGTATGTTTTCTTTTCCTTGTTTAAATTTATAACTTCAAGTCTTCTTGATCACATGGGAATGGGACGACGTTCGTCTAAATCAGAATATTTAATTCATTTTATTTTAAAGTAGAGCATTTACTTTGATCTCAAATTATTTCTAATTATCATTTGCAATTACTGAATTTTGACACCATCAGTAACTTTGCTTTTGCTGCAGAGCAGTTGACAGCAAGTACACTTAAGAATTCTGAATTGTTTTCAGTACGTGAAAATTGATTTTGGAAAGAATATAGTGATTTGATGCTATTGAAAAATAGCTAACCTCGCAAAAATTGACCTCCTGAAGGTTTCATATATATAATCCAGCATGGCACCCAAATCTAAACGAGCACTGGAATAACAAAAGATACCTTCAAAAAAGTAAGCACAATACTAAGAAATATGAAAACTTTGTTAGAAACAATAAAGAAGAGTGCCGACCTGTGATGTAATATCAATCCTCCTATTCGGAGATCCTGAGCATGACAATAAACAGCGTCCTGCAGCAACGTCTCTGATGAAGAGGTTGTGAGGAGCATGGAATCACCTCTTAATTGCTGTTGTTCTCAGGGTCACCCTGACTCAGAGTGGTAGCAACTGTTAGGGTCCCAGCTATGGGCAAACAGCTAACCACCCACCTAAACGGGAATCAAAACACTATGAAAAGTATAAAAATACACTTTTACAGAAATATATAAATAAAAATATACTTTTATAGAAAAAATATACAATTTTGAAGGAAAAATATTACCAACAATACATTTTTGAAGAAAAAAATATTCTCATAACTCATTTTTTGAGGAAAAAATTATTCTCAGCAAAACATTTTTTACTACAAAACTAGAAGACATTTTCAGTTTTCTAAAATAAAAAACAGAATAAAAACAAAACTTTTCATCAAAATCTGACTAAATCAACCTTCTCAATATAACCGAACATTAAAAAATAACTTAAAACCCCACCTTTTTGGCATTAAATTACCCACAGAGGTATTGATATGCCATTAAATAAAACTCAAACGCAAACCTTCTATTTTGCAGTTGACAATAAAGGAGAATTGAGGCAATGAAGAAGTGGTACTACAGAAGGATGTTGAGAATACCATGAACGGAGTGCATAGACAACTAAAATGTTTCAAGAAAAAGAAAAGCAAAAACAACTCATATATTAATAATCAGAAAGTGAGTGACAGATGAAGTTTTTTATACACATTTTAAGGAAAGAGGGTTTGGCGAATTTGACACGCAACGGATTTATTGAAGGCAAGAGCGACAGAGGAAAGCAGCGAATAACATACTTAACGATCCTGATGGAAATTAAGACACAGAAATCCGAACGAACATTGGAAATGCTGCATTCGAAGAAGCTAAGCAAAGTATCAAGAAACAGGATAATTTCGTTAGAAAGAAAGATAATATCAATTCTCCTAAGGAGAGGTGAATGCTAAACAATTTCCTCACAGATAAAGAGAATTTAGACAGGAGAGAGGTGGCTCTACAGAATGATGTTGAGAATACCATGAAGTTTATAATTCTCCGTGTCCCTTCAGGACCTTAGGAATCATTGCTCGCCATAATTTATTCTCCTTTGTAGTAGCTCTTAATAAATTTTGTCTTTTTGTTATCTCTCCTAAACTTTCCTTCGCCATAAATTTACTCAAACTCGCCAAGTAGGTTATGCGTTTGTCTTCCTCTGTTCCTCTTGCCTTCAATCTAACGTGTGAGTATCAAATTTTCCGATCCTTCTTTACTCATTATGTACCCAAGAAATTTCAACTTTTTTTCCCCTGCAATTAAGTATCAGTGCCATACGTGAAACACACTTGGGCGATCATGTCTCGAAATAGACATGACTGACCGGGCAGAAGATTATCCCGCAGTAGGTTGCTATTGCTTTCTGCGGTAAACTGGTTGCCAGCCAAGGCTATAGAATCCAATCTGTCCTATTATTTAACCCATAAATGGAAGAAAGAGACGGATTAATACCTTTCCCAAGGGTATTTGCACGTAAGTGAATGCAATGAATTCAACTGGAATTCGAACTCGGCTCCCCGATTTCTCATTCCCAGTGGATATCCGCTGCACCACAACGCACATCCGCTATTAAGTATACGTGTCTTTTTTTGCTTCCGGTTTCTCTAAAAGTTCATCGCTGCTGACATATTCGGTCTGTGCCATTCTCAGCATCCTTCTGTATAACAACAGCGGACATTTTTCGTATTCACTGCCATATAAGAGTATTGATATTGCATAAGAGTTTAGTACTCTTTTTTTTAACGAATTCTTTTCTGTTTCTTAATACATTCTTATGTTTTTGGAAAGCAATGCACTTTTGGATTTTAGTGTCGCATTTCGCGTCCTGTTTTAAAACACAGCTCAGATATTTAAATTTTTGTACTTGTTTGATTTTTGGTATCTCCAGTTTGTATTCTGCATGTTATGTGGTTTTTTTTATTTTTGCTTGTATCCTTGCATTTCGTCATCTTGCAATTGACGTTTAGTTCTTTATTCCCTCTTTCCTTCACTGCCTACTATAGAAGTTCATGTCCTTTCCTTTCTATATCGTACTATCAACATTGTGCCATCTGCATTTGTTATGTTTTTAAGATTACGGCTGCTAATAATGAAACCTGACAGGACTTATTCTTTCAGAATCGACTAATAGTATAAGTCCGGGGAGAAGACACATTCTTGTCTTACACCGCTTCCTATGTTAGTATTTTCTATCCGTATATATAGGTGGTTTGTTACCACTATACGTATTGGATTATTCTAATATCCCTCCCAAATATGCCAAGGTTACCGAGCAGCCCCAACAGTCCTTTGTGGTGGACCTTATCACAAGCTTCTGTATAACCTATAAGACACAAGAACAAATCCTTTTAAATATTTCGAGCACGAATATCTCATTACTTGTCACAGTACCTTTAATGAACCCGCACTGTTGTTGTCCTATTTCAGGTTTGATTCTGCTGAGGTTTGATTCCTGAGGTTCCCTTCTGAGTGAAAGTCGGCAGCACTGCTTTCATTCCAGCAAAGCAATCCATATTTAAATCATTTTGGTTTTGGATTGCATGCTCACTCACTATTGCCCACGGGAATCACTTCTTCCGGTTGTACCTGAGTAATTCGCCTGGTTACAACATACGCCTCTTTATCTCTGCTTGTAATGAATGCAAGTGTGTAATAAATGAAGTAAAGTTATTGTTAGCTGACAAAATAAAACAACGTAAAAGATCATGCAAGTTCGGTTCTAGAGATTACTGGCAGCTTTGGAAGATTGTGCTGAACAACAGCAAACCCTCAATACCTCCGCTATTCAATCAATTCGATGTCCTCACATAAAGAGCAGACAAGGTCATCTTCTATCTTGACACTTGAATCGTCTGGAGCAACAACACCCGATTACAAAATTACAACTGTGCCTCTGTTCTAGTACCGGTGATCTAGTTCTAGTTAACATTTATAAATTTACTATTCGGTTGGTGCTCTAGCTATTTATTTGGACTGCTATGTACTATTCGACTGATGCTTCTACACTCTAACTCGACTGCTATTTATTATTCCACTGGTGCTCCCACTAACTATCTTGACTACTACTTACTATTCGACTGGTGCTCTTACTATCTATCTCGACTGCTATTTACTATTCGACTGGTGCTTCTACACTCTATCTCGACTGCTATTTACTATTCGACTGGTGCTCTAGCTATCTATCTCGACTGCTATTTACTATTCGACTGGTGCTCTAGCTATTTATTTGGACTGCTATTTACTATTCGACTGGTGCAACAGCTATCTATCTCGACTGCTATTTACTATTCGACTGGTGCTCTAGCTATTTATTTGGACTGCTATTTACTATTCGACTGGTGCTCTAGCTATCTATCTCGACTGCTATTTACTATTCGACTGGTGCTCTAGCTATTTATCTGGACTGCTATTTACTATTCGACTGGTGCTCCAGCTATCTATCTCGACTGCTATTTACTATTCGACTGGTGCTCTAGCTATTTATCTGGACTGCTATTTACTATTCGACTGGTGCAACAGCTATCTATCTCGACTGCTATTTACTATTCGACTGGTGCTTCTACACTCTATCTCGACTGCTATTTACTATTCGACTGGTGCTCTAGCTATTTATCTGGACTGCTATTTACTATTCGACTGGTGCTCCAGCTATCTATCTCGACTGCTATTTACTATTCGACTGGTGCTCCAGCTATCTATCTCGACTGCTATTTACTATTCGACTGGTGCTCTAGCTATCTATCTCGACTGCTATTTACTATTCGACTGGTGCTCTAGCTATCTATCTCGACTGCTATTTACTATTCGACTGGTGCTCTAGCTATCTATCTCGACTGCTATTTACTATTCGACTGGTGCTCTAGCTATCTATCTCGACTGCTATTTACTATTCGACTGGTGCTCTAGCTATTTATCTGGACTGCTATTTACTATTCGACTGGTGCTCCAGCTATCTATCTCGACTGCTATTTACTATTCGACTGGTGCTCCAGCTATCTATCTCGACTGCTATTTACTATTCGACTGGTGCTCCAGCTATCTATCTCGACTGCTATTTACTATTCGACTGGTGCTCTAGCTATTTATTTGGACTGCTATTTACTATTCGACTGGTGCTTCTACTATCTATATCTACTGCTATTTACTATTCGACTGGTGCTTCAACAATCTATCTCGACTGCTATTTACTATTCGACTGGTGCTTCTACACTCTAACCCGACTGCTATTTATTATTCCACTGGTGCTCCCACTATCTATCTCGACTGCTATTTGCTATTCGACTGGTGCTCTTACTATCTATCTCGACTGCTATTTACTATTCGACTGGTGCTCTAGCTATTTATCTGGACTGCTATTTACTAGTCGACTGGTGCTCCAGCTATCTATCACGACTGCTATTTATTATTCGACTGGTGCTCTAGCTATTTATTTGGACTGCTATTTACTATTCGACTGGTGCTTCAACAATCTATCTTGACTGCTATTTACTATTCGACTGGTGCTTCTACACTCTATCTCGACTGCTATTTTCTATTCGACTGGTGCTCTAGCTATTTATCTTGACTGCTATTTACTTTTCAACTGGTGCTTCTACACACTATCTCGACTGCTATTTACTATTCGACTGGTGCTCCTACTATCTCGACTGCTATTTACTATTCGACTGCTGATTCTACACTCTATCTCGACTGCTATTTACTATTCGACTGGTGCTCCAGCTATCTATCTCGACTGCTATTTACTATTCGACTGGTGCTCTAGCTATTTATTTGGACTGCTATTTACTATTCGGCTGGTGCTTCAACAATCTATCTCGACTGCTATTTACTATTCGACTGGTGCTTCTACAACCTATCTGGACTGCTATTTACTATTCGACTGATGCTTCTACACTCTATCTCGACTGTTATGTATTATTCCGCTGGTGCTCTTACTATCTATCTCGACAGCTATTTACTACTCGACTGGTACTCAAACTATCTATCTTGACTGCTATTTACTATTCGACTGGTGCTCTTACTATCTATCTTGACTGCTATTTACTATTCGACTGGTGCTCCTACACTCTATCTCGACTGCTATTTACTATTCGACTGGTGCTCCTACACTCTATCTCGACTGCTATTTACTATTCGATTGGTGTTCTAGCTATTTATTTGGACTGCTATTTACTATTCGACTGCGCTCTAGCTATTTATTTGGACTGCTATTTACTATTCGACTGTTGCTTCTACAATCTATCTCGACTGCTATTTACTATTCGACTGGTGCTTCTACACTCTATCTCGACTTCTATTTACTATTCAACTGGTGCTCCAGCTATCTATCTCGACTGCTATTTACTATTCGACTGGTGCTCTAGCTATTTATTTCGACTGCTATTTACTATTCGACTGGTGCTCCAGCTATCTATCTCGACTGCTATTTACTATTCGACTGGTGCTCCAGCTATCTATCTCGACTTCTATTTACTATTCGACTGGTGCTCCTACTATCTATCTCGACTGCTATTTACTATTCGACTGGTGCAACAGCTATCTATCTCGACTGCTATTTACTAGCCGACTGGTGCTTCTACACTCTATCTCGACTGCTATTTACTATTCGACTGGTGCTCTAGCCATTTATTTGGACTGTTATTTACTATTCGATTGGTGCTCCAGCTATTTATTTCGATGCTATTTGCTATTTGACTGTTTCTTCTACTATCTATCTCGACTGCTATTTACTATTCGACTGGTGCTCCTACACTCTATCTCGACTGCTATTTACTATTCGACTGGTGCTTCTACTATCTATCTCGACTGCTATTTGCTATTGACTGGTGCTCCTACTATCTAGACTGCTATTTACTATTCGACTGGTGCTCCAGCTATCTATCTCGACTGTTATTTACTATTCGACTGGTGCTCCTACTATCTGTCTTGACTGCTATTTACCATTCGACCGGTCCTCCAACTATCTATCTCGATTGCTATTTCCTATTCGACTGCTGCTCCTACTATCTATCTCGACTGCTATTTACTATTTTACTGGTGCTCCTACACTCTATCTCGACTGGTGCTCCAGCTATCTATCTCGACTGCTATTCACTATTCGACTGGTGCTTCTACACTCTATCTCGACTGCTATTTACTATTCGACTGGTGCTCTAGCCATTTATTTGGACTGCTATTTGCTATTCGACTGTTGCTTCTACTATCTATCTCGACTGCTATTTACTATTCGACTGGTGCTCCTGCTATTTATCTCGAAGTTTTTGACAAAATCGACTGGTGCTCCTACTATCTCGACTGCTATTTACTATTCGACAGGTGCTCTTACTATCTATCTCGACTGCTATTTACTATTCGACTAGTGCTTTTACTATCTATCTCGAATGCTATTTACTATTCGACTGGTGCTCTTACTATCTCTCTCGACTGCTATTTACTATTCGCCTGGTGCTCTAGCTATTTATTTCGACTGCTATTTACTATTCAACTAGTGCTCCTACTATCTATCTCGACTGCTACTTACTATTCGACTGGTGCTCCTGCTATTTATCCCGAAGTCTTTGGCAAAATCTAAAGAGGAATCTGCAATATAATCGATCCTGACTTGGTTTCTCGGCTACAGTAATTTTCTCAGCAACAAACATAGCTTCCTTCTTTCCTTTCTACAGATATTTTCATAGCAACTGTTCTGACTAGCTTTTTTCCGTGTGCACCGACCACATAAATTTACGCTTGTTACCAGATTAGCATCTAGGTCCCACTCTTTTACCGTTGAAATAGTTAAATGTAATCGCTACTTCTTCTCTACTAGTTTCCTTTCTCGCAATTCTCACCCGGTGGCTCCCTTCCGTTTACTTGCTTCCTTGATAGCTACAATCTCTAAAAATTTAAATGCATCATCAATTGCTATCTCCTTAAATACTGTTCATCTTTTATCCTTTTCTCAATACCACCTAGTGCCAGTTTTTTTCTCTCATTGTAACTCCCTGTACACTAGTGTCGCTCCTGCCTTGATTGGGATGAACTGATTGAAATATATCTCACCACTGTTATATATTTCATTTGTTATATCTGTCATTTTGTAAATGAAGAAATGATCTAAGTCTGACAGAATTTCTATTAAATTCTCTCTGGTCTGCTGCCTTTTTCTGTTCAATTTGGCCAGTGCTGATTCCATTTCAGTTTTTTTTAATATTTCTGCTCTTTCTATATTTCTGTGTATTGCCAGTTATTCTCTTTCGTCGTGGAAGAGTTCTACGAAATATTGATTCCATCCTTGAAGTATTTTTTTCTTTCATTAATATCAGGAATGCTTTCGAACACCGGGTTCTCCAGTAAGCGCTGAGGATATCCTGACGCTCTGCCAAGATGGTGCGGTCTGGAGGAACAAGGAGGCTCTCGTGACATGAGATCACCAGCAACAGCAGATGGTTGCTTCTTTAGTCTTTATAGCTTACTCAGATGATTATTTATAAAAATAACTTATTTAATTATTTTATTTTTATATATTTTCTCATTCCATATGATTTAAAACATTTAATAAATTAGAAATTACAAATCAATCAACCGTATCTATCTATCTATCTATCTATCTATCTCTCTATCTATATATATATATATATATATATATATATATATAAGTTAACCATAATACCTTGCTTGTAATTTTTAATGAGACCTGCATATATATATATATATATACACACACACACACACACACACACACACACACACACACACACACACATATATATATATATATATATATATATATATATATATAGCTATAGGTGTCCAGTTCGTAAACGGCGAGGATAATCCAACAAGATCAACTTAATATAAAATATTAAGTGTTATATCTATATAGAGAGCTCAGTTAATGTTATCCAGAGCAATATGATATTATAACGGAAAACTCATCTTGTCATTTAAATTGGTTATAAATTATAATCCATTTCAATGAGCTAAATTAGCTAAATTATATATATATATATATATATGCAGGTTTCATTAAAAATCACAGGTCAATGTATTATGGTTAAGTTTTTTGATAAATAAATAAATTATAAAATAATGTCCCGAATGTCTTTTTATCCGAGCTATTTCGGCTATAATTTACTGTTTTATCAACCTAAAATTAAAATTTCAAGCAGCTCTTTACCGAATGTATTGGGAACTGAAGAAAGGAGTTCTGAATCCACAAATTGAATGGAAATGAATACGCTCAGCTCGGACACTCAATAGTCTTAGTGATAGATGTAGCCTGTACTTAGAAAAAATCGGATATCAAAACATCATAATCAAATTTACTTTTAAATCAGTGAAATGAATTGGTTAGCAATTGTTGACATAAAAATAGGTTTAAATTTCCTTAAAATGAGATGAGCTAAATCCCTTCCTCTATTCCATCCTCTTCCTATATTCTCTGAATTTAATTCTTTCACACTTATTATTGCCACACTGTTTACCTTCTTTCCTATTTAATTGCTATATAAATTTTAACCTAAGTTTATTAATGCTGGTTAGAATTTAATTTTATACACATGATCTCGCTTAATTTTATTCTTACCGTTTAATCTGAAATCTCGTGCAAACTGTCTGACCTACTTCACTCCAACCTCTATCAACTACGCAATATATCTACCATTTCAACACTTCTTTTTTCTAAACAAAATCTTATTCCGGTCACACAAGAACAAAACTGCTTACGGTCACACAAAAATTTCTTCATTGGAGCTGATGAAATGGGCTTTTAAAGAGCCTGTAAAAATAGCTATTCGTTCATTCAGTAATGAATTTAAACACTCTAAGCTACTGGCGTGTCTTTACATTTAACACGCCAAAAGTTCACCTTCCTCTACTGGGCACCCATAGCTCAAAATTAAAATGGTCGACTTATGCAACCTATATTTTCAAATTTAAAAATTGAATTGCATTCTGTTTAGTTAAATTAAACATGCACAAAATCTTTTTGTCTTCCCACATACATATCAACTCTTTAAATACTAAGCGTATTATTTTATGCATTTAAATGTAAATCATTTTCACAAAAATAAATCAATATTGCTTGATGAAGAGGTAAAATCTTGAAATAGAAATTTTCGTGTAGCAATGGAAATTAAATTAATTTTAAATACAAAACAAATTACATTATATATATATATATATATTTTTTTTTTTTAAATGACTTGCATATTAACAGAGCACATGTGAGCATAGTTATTTAATAAGCGTAACTTCAATGCGGCACAAGGCCGATAGTATGGGCCGACTAGTGAGCATATATATATGTGTGTGTGTGTGTGTGTGTGTGTGTGTGTGTGTGTGTGTGTGCCCGCGAATATAATAGTAGCAATGTGACAAACACCTTCTGGCATTTTGCCTTATGCTGAGTGCGTTTGGCTTTCAAACTGTTTGCATTTACTTCGAAAGAAATTCGTGATGAAGGCTACCAGAACAGAAATTAATTTTTTTCTATTTCCTTTTTTTTCTCAGCTGAAAAATATACACGCGAACTGAAGCAAACAACGATTTCCCTTTGAGTAGAGGCCAATCGATATAGTACAAATATTTATATTTTCTTCACGCTCATGCAGTAGCATATATATATATATATATATATATATATATATATATATATATATATTACAGGCACATATCTAGCTAGCTAGCTAGATAGATAGATAGATTGTTATCTCACTGTGTCATATACCTAGTGCAATAGATCTGACTGCCTATCTCAGTCTACTTGTATCTATCTATCTATCTATCTATCTATCTATCTATCTATCTATATATATATATATATATATATATATATAACAGAATAGGAATCTATTTCCCTTTAAGTATACGCAAATCGATAATGTATAATTTTTCATATATTAAACACACGCATTAATTTTCTCATACGGACGAATATATGGGGCTATATACAGATAAGGTTTTATTCAGTTTCCTAAAATTAACTCCGTATTACAGGAATGAAATGCTAGGATAGCTTTTAAAAATAAAATTCCATTTCCTATAACCAGTATTTCAGACTTGTGAAACAACACTCAGCATCCAGATTCCTTTCCAATATATATATATATATATATACACTTGTGCAAATTTGTTGAAACAAAACTAATAATGTCTTCCTATGATAATGAACGCTGTCAATGATCACGTATTCGTCATCTTTTGTTGATTTTCTCTTCCGACCGCATTTTACTTTACGTTTTAGACTGATGAATCTAGTTTGTTACTTCGCCTTGATGACACGACTGACAGTTGATAGGCTGATTCTAAGAATATCTGCGATCTCTCTGTAAGGCTTACCAGTGTGTTGGCGCAGCGTTACAAATTTCGTACGCTTCCTTAGAGGAACGTACATTGCAGACAATGACTTTAGGACAATTAAAATGTTATTATACAACCTGATATTAAATTTGTATTAATGCAAACCACTGCAAATCACCTAATCTGAGGAGAAATAGAAATCGATTGCACCATAATGGGTCTAAAATTAACCGTATGATGAAAGAAAGGAAATTAAAGCAGTGGTTCAATTAATTTGCATGAAGGTGTGTGTTTGGCAATACCTCATCATGCTGTGAAATACTTTACTGCCTGAGGAGGTACTAAAAAGTAACACTAAAACACGATTGCTCTTGTGCTGCAGTAAACTGTGTTTTTACTATAAACATTTATTGCTTTGGCCTTGCTAGGGGCCAGAAATAGAGCCACAAAGCAGAAATAAAGCTAAAGAAATATATTGACAAAGAACCGTAGTACAAAGCATACAAAATGAGTAGCTAACCAGCGTGACTGTTTGATCCGGCTGTCAGAGCTATCTGCTGGAATAGACTTCGCTATCTACTACTGCACCCACCTTGCAACAGATGCGACACAATCTCAGTTTTTTAGAGGAGATTACCAGTAGTGCCGTAAAAAAGTTCCAAAGCCCCCTCAGCACTTCCCCTTTTGGGACGCCTCAGGCGTCGGGCAATAAATTCAGTCCCCTTTCGAGGAGGAGGTAAAGTTTGGGAGGATAGCCCCCAAGGGTTTGGCACCCCACAGTGTAATTTTTCTCAGAGGTGACTCGAATTCTAGTCTCTGCTGGAATTCACTTCTGCCCCAAAGCAGAAACTGCTGCTTATTCATAGTTGAAAGAGTTTATGCGTACATGGGTAAATTACCATAAAACTATTATTACTATAAATATTGATAAATATTGAAGCACTCACAAAAGTAAATTAGTACATACAAAAGTAAATTAGCACATACAGTAGATTGTTGACTTATTTGTTTATACTACTTCTAAAACATATATATATATATATATATATATATATGTGTGTGTGTGTGTGTGTGTGTGTGTGTGTGTGTGTCCATCTAGAAGCCCTTGACAAAATCCAGCGGAGAATATGTAATGTGATCGAACCCGATTTGGCAGCTCAGATACAGTCACTTTCTCACCAGCTTAATGTGGCTTCCCTGTGTCTTTTTACAAATACTTCCACGGCTTCTAACTCCGATGAACTTAGCTTCCTGGTGCCCACCTATGTATGAATTACTCGGGCCACAAAATTAGTAACTAGGTCTCACCATTTTACTGTGAAACCAATAAAATATAAACGCAGATTCTACTCCTTCAGCTACTTTTCTCGCACTTCCCGCCTGTGGGATTCCCTTCCGTTCACTTGCTTCCTCGACAGTTACAATCTCCAATAATTAAAATGTAAAGTCAATAGCCATCTCTTATCTCACTGACTTACATCCTTTCACTGCTGCTCCTTTCTCCGTCCACTCCCCTCTCATCAGTATTCTCATCCATCTCTTACCTACTTCCTGACACCCCCTATAACCTGTCACACTTTCTCATAACCTTCCTCCTATGTAACCCCCTAAGCATCAGTAGCAATAAACTACCTTGCTTTGGGGCGATATGATTATAAAAAATGATTAAAGCTAGTATTCATAAATACTGATTTTCTTGCAGGTATCCAAACTAAGTTTTCTTGGTGATTGCATCGGGTCTGAAGCAAAAAAAAAAAAAAAAAAACTGCGCAAGAAAGCATATTTATTATTATATATAATCATTTCAAATGAATGAGTTGGACAAACTGCGTCACTTTGATCTTTAATATGCAGCTCGTGAAAATCGGTTGACTGGGTTCTTTTTTTCGTCACTGTTAATTTAAAAGGTAAATTGCCGTCGTCCATTCAGTCAGTTAAGTATCGTTCGTGATACACAATTTGGGCGATCATGTCGCGAAAGAGACACGAATGACTAGGCAGATGATTATCCCGTCCCGCAGTAGGCTGTCATTAATTTCTTCGGTAGACTGATTGCCAGCCAAGGCTATAGAATCCAATCTGTCCTGTTATTTAAAAATAACTTGACGGAAGAGACGGATTAATAACTTTCTTAAGGGTATTTGTGCGTAAGGAATGCAAGGATTTCAAGTGGAATTCGAACTCAGCTCGTCCATTGCCGTATTAAATACGCTTACTATAATTAACAAACATCAGTCTAGATTTTGAAAAACATTTGGTGTCTAAACTTGTTTATAAATGGAACTTTGCCTGTGTGTGTGTGTGTGTGTGTGTCTGTGTATGTGTGTGTCAGTTACCTATAGACTCCGAAACGACTGAGCCGATTTTCTTGAAAATTTACACAGCTGTACTATAAGCGTCTGCGAGTGTTCTTAGCAAGGTTTTGTGTCGAGCTACCCCCGATAAATATCGAAAATCGAAAAATCGGGTTATAGAAGGAGTGATCCGATTTTAATCAAATTTGATGCACTCATAGACAAAGACATAAGAAACGATATTCAGAAGCTTCAAGGTTGCAGTTCTTACAATAGTGCAGAAAATCGATAATATATATATAAGAGGCAAGATGTTTGTGTGTGTGTCCGTTTATCTGTCTGTATGTCTGTATTTTTTTTTTCAGCCCTTTTATTTTAGTTTTTGCTTCGGCTTTGGCTCTAAGTAGGTATAATTGTAGTTCTTATTCTCAGCCATAATGCCATTTACTCAGAGGACTTATTTAGCCTTCAAAATTCAGTTTACGACGAAAATAACTTATTTGATATCGATACCAGGAAATGAAAATTTGACTTACATCCATTCATTTTTCTTTCAGTCTACGGTTTCGCTTTAACCGGAAACAACTATTGTGTGTGTGTGTGTGTGTGTGTGTGTGTGTGTGTGTGCGTGTGTGCGTGCGTGTACTTTGTGATTACTGAAAACAATAACCAATTAACGATTTAAAAACTGTGACCCGAATAAATAATATTGCATACAAATGCATTTCTTGATATTTATTATATAAAAGTTTGTAGCAAGATCTAACTTCTTGAATCCTGTTAATCTTTTAAGTGCCATACGTGATATACATTTGGGCGATCATGTCTCAAAAGAGACATAACTGACTGGGCAAAAGATTTTCACACAGTAGGTTGCCATTACTTTCTGCGGTAGACTGGTTTTCAGCCAAGGCTACAGAACTTTTTTTTTTTTTTTTTTTTTAATCATATCACCCCAAGCAAGGCGATAACGCCACTGATGCGCAGGGGGCTACATAAGGGTAAAAAGATTGGAAAAGAGAAAACCGGGAACCACATCCTAAACGGGAAACAAGGGATGAGCCTCTTCACCTGTTCAATAGATGTGGGTGGAGTGTGAACCGGGCGATAGTTCTATCTATCCTGTTATTTAACCCAAAGCTGGCGAGAAGCAATAGTTTTCCCAAGTTTATTTGCGCGTAAGTGAATTCAACGAATTCAGTTGGAATTCGAACTCAGCTGTCCGATTTCTCGTTCCGAGTTGATATCCACTGCACCTTAACGTACCTGCCCGGAGATACATTGCCTTTTAAATGATTGTCTTTGCTACACCTGTTTCCACACAAAAGCAATGATTCTGACATATCGCCACTCTGCCGTTATTTCCTAGAAAAAATTTCTGATGAGATACATTTCCTTGTTCTACCAGTTCATACCATGTGCTCGTGGGCTCACCATCCATATTAGCATAGCATTCTTTGTGACTCATACTTCAGAAAAGACGCTTCCGGGACCACGTCAATCTTAACATTTGCAAATTTAGGGTCAACCATTATATATCCTACATTTTCGCATAATAGAAAATTCTTACGGCTTTAAAACACCCAATTCATTAACCCTCTAATCTGGGTGTTTCTTGTGCTTTGTATTAGGTGAATGGACTGAACTAGCTAGCTAGCTAGCTAGATAGATAGATAGATATGCTTAGATCCTCGGCCACGAAGATTTCAAACAGACAAGCATGTTAACAGATTAAGATAGACACGTGATCATTTTATTTAATATCCTTATATTGTACGTATATTTTCTTATAAATTGTGAATTACGTCTTATACCTGTAAGTGTAAATAAAGTTGGTTATCTGTTTACGTGCTGTTCTGTTTTTAAGTACTTCCTATTAGAAGCAAAACATTATGGGAAACCGAATCGTTAAATTCAATAAACAGGAAAACAATTTGACTTCCCATGAAAACGGGGAGCTTGACTTCATCATAAATTATGCATTCGAAATTTTACACTTAACAATGATCAAATCATGGGCTACTACTTCTTATCTTAACTGCAATTACTCAGAAGCAAGATGGCAACTGATTATTACCGTCTGTTTTATTGAGATTCTTCTTTGTTTGCCATCCAATGGAAAGATAATTTCTTTTGCGACGGTTTGGTTTTATGTTATTTTTAACGTTACATATATTAAAAAAGCACAATCTGTTCGTTTGGTCTTTTATCACAATTTACTATGATGTCATTTTCATCATATTTCGATTTCTGCTATAATCATACTTTCTATCAAGTCTGTGAAAAGACGTAAGGCAGTTCGCGATGTGTTGTTATGGCTACATTTTATTTGTTTTTATATCTCCCATAACATCACTGACGTTACATGGACAAAGTTCTTCACAATATTTTTTTTTAATCATTTCACCCCGGGCAAGGCTTAAATGCCACTGATGTGCGGGGGCTACATAACTGAAAGAAAATTAATTAGAGGAGAGAGAAGAGGATTACAAACCAATTCGAAAGAAGCAATAGAAAGGTGAAAATGCAGGTGTGATGACAGTTGCAAGGGGGGGGGAGAGAAAGGGAAGGATATACGGGGACAATATGTGGGCTGTATTTATTAAAACAATTTTCAAATCTTCCTTTAGCTGGAATTTCCAGGGATTTTTTCAATGTCTTGTTGAGTTCCTCTTTTATTATTCCAAGCACACCTACTATCTTCTTTTCAATTTCCACATTTTTTCTATTCCAATATTTAGGTCTTTATAATTTGATAGTTTTTCAAATTCCTTGGTTACTATGTTATAATCTGCTAGACAAGCCATATCAATTAGTAGAAAAAGATTTTCCCTCTCGGTTTATGACATTAATATTCGGCCTATTTGAAGTGGTGTTCCTTGGCAAATATCTTGGCAACAGATTTCATTTGTTTTATTAATGTTTAGTATAGCCACTACGACTTAAGGGTTTCCTGAGTGTGACAAGAATATGAAAAAACGAAGAATTATGAAGGATTAAAGCAACAGAAATGTAATGAAGACAGGTAACGATTGACATTGCATTTCAATTTTTGAAGATCAAAATTGGCCGGAATCTGGAATGAATGCAGAATTCCACAAGTGAGAAAAGTTACAGTTAGCATAGAAATTATGGTTACATCTTGTCAATTTAACTTTCAAATGACGAGACCTCGCCGCCAATCTAGTACTGCACTTGACTTCATAAAGTCTTGATACCATCGAGAAAAGTTCATCCTAAAATTTACCATGAAAGTATTTATAGAAAAGGCACAAGGAAGTTACATTACCGCGGTGGAAAGCGACTGAAGCTGAGGCACCAGGTCAGGACCAATAATATTGCTAATACTTCTCTGGATGTTATCAAGAATTTATAAATACAAAGCAGAAGTAATGGACAACTGGTAGATATATAGATATGTAAGATAAATTAAAGGGAAAAGCATGTCTTAACTATGGCACCACACGTTTTTGTTAAGTGGTTTATCATATATAAATAAAATATATAAATAAAATCTGATAAGATATCTCAAAAACTTAGAAATATTTATTTTATTTCGACCCAGTCTACACTAGCATCGTCTCAGCATATTTTCTCGATCTATCATAGATGTTTTGAATTGTGTTACTTAGTGTATATGGGAACGTCACGAATTGTCTGCCGCTGAATTTTTTTCTGTCATTGGGGGTCAATAAGACGAGATTTGACGCAAACATCAATGGCAAACATCAATTTCCCGAATGATATCTTCTTTAAGGCGAGGGTTAGCTTTGAAACTCCAGCGAATATTAAGTACCGTTCGTAACAAAGGCAGCAACTCTCCATTATTTTGCAGAAGGCTTTGTTGGGGGTCCATGTGTTGCTTTCATGAAGGAAAACTGGCTCGATTATAGCCAGGTAAATGTGTATTCTGGCGTTGCAGCTGAGTTTCAAAATATGCAGCTTCTTGCCATAAGCATAAAGGTGTGTCAGTTTATTAAGAAATATGACAATTTCGCTAGAAACAAAGAAAAGAGTACTGGATTGCTATGTGTTGTCAGTTCTTCAATATAGCAGTGAATGCTGGACAATACCATCAAAGATGAAGGAAAAACTTGAAGCAACTAAAATGTGGATATCATGGATCGACCATGTGAGCAATGATGAAGTTTTGGAAAGGATGAAAACGAACAGGAAATTAATAATAAGCATCAGGAAGAGACAAAGTTCCTGGGACATGCAACGAGGAAGGAGGACTTGGACATTTACTCAGAGGACTTATTTAGCCTTCAAAATTCAGTTTACGACGAAAAAAACTTGTTTGATATCGATACCAGGAAATCAAAATTTGACTTACATCCATTCATTTTTTTTTCAGTCTACGGTTTCGCTTTAACTGGTAACAATTATTGCTTTTTAGTCTTTCGTGCCAACGTTCAAAGAATCTGGGCTCCAGGACTATGGACTAATTTTAAAGCTTTCATTACACCTAAGCAACGCCGGGGGCTATACTGCTCCTGGCATGTACGCATCGCTCATTCACTAATGAATTAGTGCACTCTGGCTATTGGGCGTGTATAGTGATTATATACAGACTAAAAAGTCTGCATGGCCCAGAGGTAGAATCGCCGACTGACGCCACTTCGGTTGGGTTTCAATACTGGGTTAGAAGCAGTCGGAATCTAACCGTCCTGATGAGCTGCCAAACAGATCTGTCTGCGGATGACTATATATATTAGTCATTATATATACTTTGATTTTAATTAAAATTAATATATTTTACATTGTGACACGGAAATTTCTACGCTCCGAAATTTTTAGCTCGTCATCAGGCAATGTTAGCTCATTGTTATGAAAATGTTTTTTTTTTCTTGACTACGTGAAACAATACATTTGTTCTTTATGGGTGTGGGAAGACAGAAAAAAATTATGTATGCGTTCAATTTAACTAATCAGATTTAACACACACATAAATTTTTCTGAAGACAGAGAGAGAAAACAGAGAATTCCCGCTGCATCTCCGACGGCTCCCTCGTATGTGCTTGATTTCCTTTGGCTACACTCCACTCTACACAACCATCACCGACGAAGAATAAAATATGTTTATATTTTTATATATACGTTTTCTTTTCCGTTGTTATATTTCAAAACAATCGTTATCGCTGTTCGTCAAAATCCAGAACAGCGGCAGTATAAAACACACCAACGTCGCAATAATGGTACATGATTTCCCCACCCCGAACAAAATGCAACGTATCTACAAAGTTGCAATAACATCAATGGTCCTCTCAGTTAAAATATAACATTTCTTTAAAGTTATACTAAAGTCACAATTCCCTCTTGTCCAACTGCAACGTCGGAATAACGTCAAAAAATGCTACATTTCTGAAAATTTGAAATAACGATACAAGTTATCAGGTGACCAAAATACAACGCGTATCTGCAACTGCTTAATGATTTTGCAATTACGTCACATGTACCCCGGGCCTTAAATGGAACGTATTTGAAACAGTGCCTTACCATCACATGTCGTGCAGTGAAAATGCATAATTTCTGCAACGTCGCAATAATGTCGCTTGTTCCCCACAAGCGCAAAAACCAGGGTTTCTGCAACGTGGCAATCATGTCATATTCTCAACCCTTGCCGAAAATTCAAGGTTTCTGCAAAGTCACGATAATAACATATCCTTAACCTTCAGCAACAGTACTGGGTTTTTGCAACATGACAATAGTGTCATAACTTCAACCCTCACCCAGAATGCAGTGTTCCTGCAATGTGGCAATAATATCATATTCCAAACGATCTTTCAAAATACAGGATTTCTGCAGCTTCACAATAATGTCATATCCCCAACCTTCTGCCAAAATACAGGGTTTCTGCAAGGTCACAAGAATGGCATATCCACAACCCTCAGCCAAAATACAGGGTTTTTGCCAAGTTGCAGTAATGTCATATCCCTAACCTTTGGACAAAATACAGGGTGTGTGCAACGTCACAATAATGTCATATCTTCAACCTTCGGCCAAAAGGCAGTGTTCCTGCAACATCACAATAATGTCATATCCCTATCCCTCGGCCAAAATACAGAGTTTCTGCAACGTTACAATAATGTCATATCTTCAACCTTCGGCCAAAAGGCAGTGTTCCTGCAACATCACAATAATGTCATATCCCTATCCCTCGGCCAAAAATACAGTTTTTGCAACGTTACAATAACTTTATATCCCAAATCCCCGTTCAAATAACAAGTTTTCTGCGACGTCACAATAATGTCATATCCTCAACTTTCGGCCAAAATTCAGGATTTCTGCAACGTCTCAATAATGTCATATCCCTAACTCTTGGTCAAAATATAAGGTTTCTGCAACGTCACAATTTTGTCATATTTCTAACCATCGGCCAAAATGCTGGTTTTCTGCAACCTCACAATAATATCATATTTCCGCCCTCAAGACAAAAGAAAACATTTCTGCAACGTCTCAATAATGTCGGATATCCCGTGACCAAAATACATGTCAAATGGCTTTCCATTTCTAAAATATACCTTTTCTGTAATGTCGTAATAACATCACACTAGACCAAAATACAACGTATCTACTACGTTGCAAAAATGTAACAATGTTTCTACGCCGTGACAATAACATATCTTGCAATCAAAATACATTTTAGCAACGTCGTTAAAATGTTACATTTACTCCCCTGGCCAAAATACAATGTATTTGCAAAGTTGCAATAACGTCAAATGTCTCCCTGGCCAAAATACATTTCTGCAACGTCGCAAGAACGTCAAATATTATCCTACCCCCACACTCGAGACTAATATACAACTTAACTATCTGCAATGTTCCGTCTGCAAAATTCCTATATCATAGTTTATAAATCGTGATTTTCAGTTCATATTTTCAAGACCATAATTTCCAAATCATAGTTTCTAGATCATCATTTCCAGATCATTGTTTGTAGATTGCAAATTCAAGTTCATAATTTTAAATCGTAATTTCCACTCCGTAATTTCCAGACCATAATCTCCAATTAATAGTTTTCAAATTTTAGTTTTCAGACCATATTTTCCAGCTAGTAATTTCCAGGCAATAGTTTCCAGATTATTATTTCGTATCCAAATTTTCATATCATATATTATAGTTCGTGTTTTCAAGACCATAGTTTCTAGACCATTATTTCCAGATCATAGTTTCCGGATCATGGCATATTCCTTCAACCAAAATAAAAAACGTATCTGACACGTTGTAAGATTATTCTCTGGGAATTGTGGCAATTGTCATTATTTTGTTGTGGGTTTCTCCCCTTTTTCTATGATAATGGACTCGACTTGAGTATACATAACTCCTGCCATAGAGAGATTCGTCAAAAGTATCAGGACTAATCCGTAAGTTACCGAACGATACCGAAGTTACACAGAGAATACCGCGTCCATAGTCATAGTAGCCCTGAGCTCCACTCAGCCAGAATAATATTATACGAATATACTATTTCAACCCGGCTTCACTTCAAGACTTGTACATATATATATTCCTTACTAATCGGATTATTGGATTACTAACCAGCGTTCTAGTTTATATATTTACGTTCAATATAACCTATTTTTCTATCTCAAATATCTGTTTTGTTGGTCCTTATTTTGTGTGGTTCCTCATCCGGATCCACAACATTTTTATTTGTTCCTTTACTGATAATAATAATCGGTTAATATTTAACATCGATTTCAAGTTTGATTAATTATTAATCTGTATCGTTCATATTTATTTCTAAATTTATGCATTTTTGTTTATTAAAACAGTTTCTGCCAATTTCTTTTTATTCCAGATAGACCATTTTCTTGAGAGGGGATGAAAAATAAGGACATCGTTGAATTAAGAGGTGCACATCAATCATTTATTTTATGTTGGCTTCTAAAAAATTTAGATTTTTTTACGTACTTTTTTTTCCTTGGTAATGCGATGAATGATTCATAAATAACACTACCTCCCCTGTCCTCTGCTAGAGAGGGGGTGCTGGAAAATTCTCGGTCCGACCCACTTACCAAAATAAATATTCTAATGACTAAATACCAAAATATTCGTTTGGGAAACTGGACCAAACCGGGGGCTTTTCAGCAGTTAGTTATGTACGAATATGGATCAATAAATTTCAGTTTTGCACGCATTTTATACTGAAAATGTCTGATCACCACAAATGGACAAAAAAAATGAAGACTATACTGGAAAAAACAATATTTGTTACATTAAATAAATTCTTTTACATATATATACATCTATCTATCTATCTATCTAACTATCTATCTATCTATCTATCTATCTCTCTCTCTCTCTCTCTATATATATATATATATATATATATATATATATTAATCGTTTCACCCCAAGCAAGGAGGTACCGCCACTGATGCGCAGGGGGTTCATAAGAATAAAGGTTTAGAGAGGAGGAGAGTGAAGAGAAAAACGAACCAGTTAGAGGGGGTGTCAGAGAAAGGGCAAGAGAAGAATGGAAACACAGGTGTGAAGACAATTGCAAAGATAGAGAGAAAAAAAGAACAAAATATACTGGGTGATGTAGAAAGAACTGGAGTCAAGTGAATAAGAGATGGGTATTGACAATGTATTTAAATTCCTGGAGGTTGTAGCCGTCAGGAAAGCAAGTATATGGACGGGAGTTCCACAGACGGGAAGTGAGAAAAAAAAAGTTGATGGAGTAGAATTTTCAGCTGAATTTGGTTGATTTAACTGTAAATGGGTGGGACCTTGTTTCCAGTCTCGTTGCACGAGTAAACACCTGTTGCAGTGCCAACAGTGACTTAATTTCGTTGGAGCAGAAGCCATGAAAATATATATAGGACAGAGGGAAGCCACAACCCGTCGGTGGGAAAGTGGCTGGAATCGAGCCGCCAAGTGATCTGTTACGTGATATCTGTTTTTCTGTATGGCAGCGAGTGCTGGACAATCTTCTTAAAGATGGAAGGGACTCGAAGCAGCAGAAATGTGGTTATATAGAAAATTGTTAAGAATAACTTGGGACGAATATGTGAGCAAACGAGGTTTTGAAGACAAAAAGGAAATTTATTCTTAACACCAGGAAGAAGCAGTTGACATTTCTGGGGTGCGTATTGGGCAAGTGGGGTTGGAGAATCTGATACTCGCAAGGAGGAAAGCAGCGTCTAACATATATGATGGGCTTGAGTAATTTTGGGAGTATTTGTCTATATTTTTGAGATGATGTAGTATTTACAGTATTTACATTATTCGCACTCTTGTCCTCATCTTTGTTGCCATTTGTACGACGTTTCGGCTGTTGTACTCTCCGGCCTTCTTCAGGTGCTAAGGAATTTTGAACTGAGCGCTTTATTACAACCACTAGCGTATATGAACGTAATTCCTTGCTTAGTGGTGCCTCTTCTGGTAGTCATGAGTTATCTCCCTCTAACCCTGTAAGTTATTTGTTCCCCACTGCTGTAGCATGGTATTGAACTAACAACTTTTTAGGTCAGGTCACAGGAACTAACCAACATCTATATCAACTAGCAACTGAAGAAGGCCACAGCGTACAACGGCCGAAACGTCGTACAAATGGCAACAAAGATGAGGACAATAGTCCGAATAATGTAAATACTGTAAGTTTTGGGAGAAATGAGAAAAATACAAAAGTGCTACAAAAGACAGGAAGATGTAGAGGCCTATGATCGTCTATGCCCTGAAGGAGCACGGCAGATGAAGAGGTTTGTGTTGTTCATGATCTATTTTGAAGAAATCAGAGTGAGATAAACAGCCAGTATTTCATATAAAGAAAATGGCTATATCTGTCGGTCACTGAATGCTTTTTTGTTTATACACTGCTATCTCAACAGGCAAATCATGTTTTGAAATTATTACTGACGTGGGATGTGCGTTGTGGTGCAGTGGATATCGGCTGGGAACGAGAAATCGGGGAGCTGAGTTCAAATTCCAGTTGAATTCATTGCATTCACTTTCGCGCAAATACCCCTGGTAAAAGTATTAATCCGTCTCTTCCTTCCAGTTATGGGTTAAATAACAGGACAGATTGGATTCTATAGCCTTGGCTGGCAACCAGTCTACCGCAGAAAGCAACGGCAACCTACTTCGGGATAATCTTCTGCCCAGTCAGTCAGGCCTCTTTCGAGACATGATCGCCCAAACGTGTTTCACGTATGGCACTTAACTGGCTGACGTTTAGCTCTTTCGTTTTTTCGTTGTATCTCCGTTTTGCTTTCTCTCAATTTTGTTATTTCTCTCTTTTGTTCCTTCTCTCTTTTCTTTTCTTTCTCTTTTCTTTTCTTTCTTTTGTTCTCTCTCTTTTGTTTACCCGCTTTTGTTTTTTCTCTCTTATGTTTTCTTTCTCTTTTTTTCTTCATCTTTTATTCTCTCTCTTTTACCCTCTTTTGCTTTCTCTCTCTCTCTCTCTCTCTCTTGTTTTCCCACCTTTTTGTTCTTTCTCTCTTTTGTTCTCTCTCTTTTGTACTCTCTCTCTCTCTCTTGTTTACTCGCTTTTGTTTTCTCTCTCTTTTGTTTTCTTTCTCTTATTTTCTTTATCCTTTGTGCTCTCTCTTTTGTCTTCTTTTTCTTTTTTGTTTTCTCTTGTTTTCTCACTCTTTTGTTCTCTCTTTACTTTTCTCTCTCTTTTGTTCTTTCTCTCTTTCGTTTTCTCTCTTATGTTCTTTCCCGTTTTCGTTCTTTTTTGTTCTTTTTTGTTTCTTTTTTCTTCATTCTTTCCCTTTGTAATTTTATTCTTTATTTCTTTCTCTTTTTGGCATATATTTTGTTATTGATTTATTTTATTTTATATTGCTTTCGTTTCTTTTTTTATTTGTTTATTTCATTTTTCTTTCCTTTCTCGCCTTTCTTCTTTATGTTTGTGCTTCTTTTTTGCTTTTATTCTCTTTTTCTTTTGTTTTTTCTTTGTTTTTTCTCTCTGTTTTCTCCTTCATTTCCGTTTATTCTCTCTTTTTTTTCTACTTCATTTATTTTGATAATTCCTTAAATTCGTCTGTATATTTTTTTCTGAAATTGCTAAAAAGCAAAAAAGAAAAAAAAGTCATATCTTTTTTTATACATTTCTATTGTTCGTTTGTTTTCTCCTGGATAAGGACTAATCTATGTCAGTAATTGTTGCGCTTCCGGCCTTCCATATATTTCCCCGATTATCTCATGTCACTCGAGAAGCAAGGTCATTACAGAAATACAATAATTTTGAATTCAAACGCCTGGTTATGCACTTACCATTATACAATTACAGAGTCACACTCACGTCCATATACATACACATATGCACACACTTCCGTCTGCACAATCTCTCTCTCTCTCTCTCTCTCTCTCTCTCTCTCTCTCTCTCTCGTTGTTAACCTGTGAGTAGATAAAATAAAAGTCCCATAATATATCCATAAAAGCGCCTGCCATAGAGTACTTGTTAAGAATAAAATTGGAATCCACATTGTATTCTCATCAGGAAGACATTGTATCAAACTGAATAAAACAGTAACTATATTTTTGTTACTCACTTTGATGACCTTGGGCCAGACTACTATATTGAAGGCAAGTGAATATTAAAAAACAAAAGTCTACCAGGATCAATGCAACTTAGCCCTCTACTTGATATTGACCCTATAGTCGAGGACGTCTTCTTCTATGTGTCCTGTCCCTTCAAGACGTAGGCGATCATGGCTTTCCACGTTTCCCTATCCCTGGTGGCTCTGAGCATGCCTTCTCGTATTACACCGTGCAATCCTCGTTCTGTCATCCATCTGATTAGGTCCTTCAAATATGTTATTCGCTGCTTTCCCTTGTCTCTTTTTCCCTCTATCTGGCCTGTTAGCATCATGTTCTCTAAGCCCTCCTTCCACATTGCGTGTCCCAGGAACTTCAGCTGTCTCTTCCTGATGCTCAGTATTAATTTCCTTTTTGTTTCCATCATTTCCAAGACCTCATCATTGCTCACATGCTCGATCCGTGAGATTCGAAGTATCCTTCTGTAGAACCACATTTCAGTTGCTTCAAGTTTTTCCCTCATCTTTGATGATATTGTCCAGCATTCACTGCCATATTGAAGGAAGGACATCACGTAGCAATCCAGAGAATACGCTATCTCCACAGTAAGGTACTTCCAAAGATGAACACCTGCCGACTAAATTCTTGCAGATTCAAATATAAGCTTGGTATTTCTTCACTTATTGAGTCATGTATAAACAAGAACACTGTTTACCTATAGACTCAAGTATAAATACGAATGTAATATTTTAACTCGTTCAGATGGAATGAATTTACTCTAACAACTTTTTTCTCGCACTTCCCACACGTGGAACTCCCTTCTACATACTTACTTCCCTGATCGCTACAATCTCGAGAAGTTTAAATACAACATTGGCATCTTCCATTTTCTTCATTCCTTTCTCCCAGATGGGATTCTGTGTACTGTGCAGAAGTATCTGCCATTGGCTTGGCACTAAATATTATAGCGTCCAATGAACACCAAAAATATCTCATACTCACAGACTCTTTATCAGTGCTTATATCACTGAAAGAAAAAATGACAGATCCCCAAAATACAAAATAGAAAATTACTAAATAGGATAAACAATCTATCAAAGAATAAAGACATAATCTTCTGTTGGATCCCAGGCCATATGGGTATCAAAGAATAAAGACATTATCTTCTGTTGGATCCCAGGACATATCGGTATCAAAGAATAAAGACATAATCTTCTGTTGGATCCCAGGCCATATCGGTATCAAAGAATAAAGACATAATCTTCTGTTGGATCCCAGGCCATATCGGTATCAAAGAATAAAGACATGATCTTCTGTTGGATCCCAGGACATATCGGTATCAAAGAATAAAGACATAATCTTCTGTTGGATCCCAGGCCATATCGGTATCAAAGAATAAAGACATAATCTTCTGTTGGATCCCAGGCCATATCGGTATCAAAGAATAAAGACATAATCTTCTGTTGGATCCCAGGCCATATCGGTATCAAAGAATAAAGACATAATCTTCTGTTGGATCCCAGGCCATATCGGTATCAAAGAATAAAGACATAATCTTCTGTTGGAACCCAGGCCATATCGGTATCAAAGAATAAAGACATAATCTTCTGTTGGATCCTAGGCCATATCGGTATCCACATGAATGAAAAAGACGATAAAGCAGCAAAAGAGTCATTACAACTAAACCTCACAACAAAAAAAATATCCCTTATACGGATTTAAAACCAAAAATGAATACATATACCCTCAAATATTGGCAGGAGTCATGGAACTCCGATACTGACAATAAAATACACCAAGTGACACAAACTATCGGAAAAAAAGAAACCAATAAAAGAATGTCAAGAAGAAATGGCTAGACTCCGAATAGGACACACCTATATCACCCACTCATACTTACTGAAAGGAGAAGTACCAATCTGCATACCATGCCAAGAACCCTACGCAGTACACCATATACTGACAAACTGCATAGACCCTGAACAAATCCGGATAAAACACCATCAGGAAAATAATCTAAGGGATATTTTCAACAAGGTTGACCCTAAAAATATTCTCAGATTCCTAAGAGAGAAGAAACTATACAACAAGATATAGTCAAAAACATTTAATTTCCACCCATCATACTACAACAACTAATATTTCGGCATTACATGACCCACAAAGTGTTGATTTGCCGTAAAACAAACCAATCAATCAATCATTCCCATTTTTCTCTTATCCTTTCTTCGACATCCTTTTTACCGATTTTTTTTTGTTTTCTTTTTCTTTCTCTTCTGATACTGTAACTCCCCTGTGCACCAGTAGCAGTCTTGCTTTGCTTGGGGTCAAACGATTATATCAAAAAACAAAAACAAAAAACAAAGAACATACAGCATTTTCTCGAATGGCATAGGTTGCTTAATTAGAAATTGCACCTGTACGTAAGGGAGTGATATTTGTGTTGGAGAGAAGCTTAAAAGGTTCACTCAAATGTCAAGTAATATTAAAACCCATCTTTTATAACTTGCAATGATTCTGTTGGAAAGATATTAATCCGGATCTTCCCTCCAGTTATGGATTAAATAATAGGACAGATTGGGTTCAATAGCTTTGGCTGGCAACCAGGCTACCACAGAAAGCAATGGCAACATACTGCGGGGTAATTTTCTGCTCAGTCAGTCATGTTTCGAAAGAAACATGATCACCCAAAGCGTATTTCACCTATGGCACTTAACTGACTGCCTGAATATAATAGTTGGAATCATGATTAAGGCTTCTACTGGGCATAAATGGTGAATCAGATTTATATTGTTATTAAATAATAAACTGATCCACCACTAATTACTACGTATAATATAATACATCTCTTTTCCCTACAGCTATTAGTTAAATAATAGGACAGATTGAGTTCAATAGCCTTGGCTGTCAACCAGTCTACCGCAGAAAGTAATGGCAACGTACTGCGGGATAATCTTCTGCCCAGTCAGTCATGTCTCTTTCGAGACATGATCGCCCAAAGCGTGTATCACGTATGGCACTTAACTGACTGACTGAAGATTCTATGAAAATGTATTTTTATTCCTAAATACTTGCAGCGAATGATCAGTACGGATACATGCACTTAGAAACTGGACAGTAGACAGGAATCAATGTCGGAAGCATTCCCCGAAATTTAAAAAATATCAATCTTTCAAAATTAAATTAAAATTGAAACTAAATCAAATGAAGTTTGGGAAATGCAAAGTAGGAGGAATTCTTTTTAAATTTTATTTTAAGTTGTGATGGTCATCAGCAAAAAGAAGAGACCAAATTACCAACTGCAAGTTGGAGAATCTAAATTAAAACAAGTAAAAAAAAAAATCAAACACCTGGTAAGTGTTTTGACAGAGGATGGAAAAATGCGATACGGTGATCCAAAGACGCATTGACATGGCCAACGGTTCATTTCAAAAGCTAGCCAGAGTAATAAAAGACAGGAAAATCTCATTAGAAACAAAGAAAAGAATGCTGGATTGTTACGTGATATCTGTACTTCTGTATGGAAATGAATGCTAGACGATCGCATCAAAGATGGAGGAGAGGCTTGAGGCAGCAGAAATGTGGTTTTACAGAAGGATACTGAGGATACAATGGACAGAGCACGTGTGCAACGATTAGGTGTTGAAAAGGATTCACACGAGAAGAAAACTGATAATAAATATCAGGATGAGACAAATGGGGTTCCTGGGACACGTAATGAGGAAGGAAGGCCTGGAGAACTTAATACTCACAGGTCGGATAAATGAAAGAAGAGACAGAGGAAAGCAGCGCGAGACGTAGTTGTTAGGTCTGAACAAATGGTTGACGGAGCGGGGCTTGGAAGAGATACCAAGAGAAAGATTGCTGATAGCGACAAGAGACAGAGCCAAGTTAAAGTTCACTATCGCCTACGTCCTGAAGGGACACGGCACATGAAGAAGAAAAATCGAATTGAAGGAATTTTTTATTGTTTTATTTACAAACTGAAATAAAATTTATAAACATTTATAACCATGTTCCTTTATTCTTTTTAAATAGTTAAATCAAAATGAAATCGTGTTCTTTAATTTTCCCTTACCCCCTGTGAGTCGATATAACCAAATCAAATACACATTTAGAGAGGGGCGTCCATATGAAATTAAATTACATATTTTTTCTTATTATCTGACTTCATTCGTAGTGAGGTGCTTATTCAAGGAAAGTGCTTATTAGAGGGCGGGCACTCATTCGTATAATTGTGATAATTAGCAGTAAGAAAAAAAAAAACAGACCACTAAATTATTTTATATCTTTTTGTGAGTTTTTGTTGTTATTTTTTCGTTCACTCATTATTTTGTTTATAGTTTCATTCTTTTTTTCTTTTCTTTTTTCTCTCTTTCCTTTTCCTAGATTTTCCATTGTAATTTTATTCTTTATTTCTTTCTTTCTTTCTTTCTCTTTTTGGCATATATTTTGTTATTTATTTATTTTATTTTATTTTATTTTATTTTGCTTTTGCTTTCTTTTTTGTTTGTTTATTTCATTTTTATTTCCTTTCTCGTCTTTCTTTTTTATGTTTTTTCTTCATTTTTGCTTTTGCTCTCTCTTTTTTTTGTTTTTCTTTCTTTATTTTTTCTGTCTCTTTTCTCATTAATTTCCGTTTATTCTCTCTTTTCTTTCTACTTCATTTATTTTTATAATTCCTTAAATTCTTTATTTTTTTTCTGAAATTGCTAAAAGGCAAAAAAGAAAAAAGTCATATTTTTTATACATTTCTATTGTTCGTTTGTTTTCTCCTGGATAAGGACTAATCTATGTCAGTAATTGCGCTTCCGGCCTTCCATATATTTCCCCGATTATCTCGTGTTATTCTGGACGAAAATAATTTTGCTAATACTGCATTTACCTCTTTTCTGCTTTTAATGGATTATTTATATTATTTGCAGTCAGCACTATTGTCCTCCTCTTTGTTCTCTGGGACAATTCTTTCACGGCTTCTGCTCCGATGAACTTAGCTCACTAGTGCCCCCTAAATACGAATTTGAACGAGATACTAGATTAGCAACTAGATCCCACCCTTTTACAGTGAAACCGATAAAATGCAGCCGTAACTTCTACTCCAACAGTTTCTTTCCTCGCACTTCCCGACTGTGGAATTCTCTTCCAACGATTGCTTCCCCGACGGCTACAATCTCCAGGAGTTTAAATGTAAGGTCAATAGACACCTCCTAACACACTAACCTGCTCCCATTCTATCAAGCACTCTTCCCAACCCTCATCCTCGGTATCCTTACTCATCTGTCACCTTCCTCCTGACATTCCCTATGTCTAACCACTCCTTCTCTTTACCTTCCCATATGTAGCCCCATGCGCAATAGTGGCAGTGGAATGCCTTGCTTGGGGTGAGATGATTAAAAAAAAAAAATCCGGTGTCTATAACTTTGCGTCTTAGACATACTTTACCTAATGAATTAAGTAAGCGAATTTGGTTACATCGTAGCGTAACAAGAAACTGACTATGAATAAATGTTAAATTGCATGAAATTACAGTTTGGTGATTTGAAATGACTACTAATTTGATAATAATTATTAAAATTATCAGGTTAGTAAGTTGAATGGTTGAGAGAAAAATGAAAGAAGGAACGAAATAAAACTTGAGTTTTAAACTTTTTCAATGATTCGCCCATATATTGAATATTGCTGCCATATCTGGTCGGGTGCTCCTGCTATCCACTTCGGTGTCCTCGAACCAAATCCAACGGAGAATTTGTAATGTGATCGATCCCGACTTGGCAACTAGGATACAGTCGCTTTCTCACCGACGCTTCTCTGTGTCACTTCTACAAATATTTTCACGGTTTCTGCTCCGATGAACTTAACTTACTGGTATCCCCTAAATACGAATTTTCTCGAGCCACAAGATTAGCAACTTGGTCCCAGCCTTTTACTGTGAAACCAATAAATTGTCAACGCAAATACTACTCCAGCAGCTTCTTTTCTCACACTTCCCGCCTGTGGAATTCTCTTCCGCATACTTGCTTTCCTGATAATCACAATCACTAAGAATTTAAATGTAAAGTCAATCGTCATCTCCTGTCTCGCTAACTTGCATTCTCTTTTCTCACGCTTTTTCCCGTCCACCCCACTCTCATCAGTATTCTCTTCCTTCTCCTACTCTCTTCCTGACACCCCTGCAACCTTTCACTCCTTCTGATAACATTCCTTCTATGTAACCCGCTACACAACAGTGGCAGTAAAATGCCTTGCTTGGGGCGACACTATTATGAAAAAAAGGAACGAACCCAGTATTAACTAGCCAAGATTCAGTCAAATTTAGTGAAAGCAAGGTACCCAGACCTGTTCAGCTCACACCGATAAGAATACGTGATTAATTCGTTGTCCTAATTTCTTCGGTCGTGTGAAATTAAACTTCAGAATTTTACATTATCTTATTGGTTTCAAACGTAAGTGGTCTTGAAGAGGTCAATTATCCATATTCTTTATAAAACAAAGAAAGGAGCATATGTTTTTGTTTAAGTCCCAGGTTCGGAAATTGTTTACATTATACTATCTGTCCAAAACGTGTGCATGTTCTGAAAAAAATTATTCTAGCCAAAAAGAATTTGATTTTTTTTAATTCCCAAGCTGAATTTTTATTTGTGTTAATCGTCTAAAAACGCAGTTAAAGATATTTAGGCTTGTTATAGGCAATAAAAGTGCCATATATTTCATTGGCAATTTTTCCTAAGGTTATGACTGTTAGAGAAGAGAGAGTAAATAATTATATCAGTGCCAGTTTTTTTTCTTCTTTTAGTTGAGAAGAGGCAGAACACTCCCCGACAGGTTCAGTCGGAAAATTAGGCTCAAAACGGTCTGGTATCGCTCGTAAGGGCGTCATCGCTAAAGAGTACACCTGAAATTCCCGGAGCCGGATCTAAAGCACAGACAGACACACGACTAAAAGATTTAGTGAGAATCGACAGGCTAATTTTTAATTTGAAGAATTGGGTAAAGGCGACTTGCTGATTATTACTTTATCGTTTAGGACGAGATTACTGTTGGGACGCCTGCGCCTATTCGGCTATAATGGACTATTCCATTACTATGTAAAGTAATGATGGTATCTACGTAGGAGAGTGTGCCGAGCAGCCGATCGACAAGTCAGTCGTAGACTTCCGGTGACGACCCAGAAGTACCCATTGCTCATACTATGTCTTACGACGGTTGAGACGATTAACCTTTATTCTTGTATTGGATACTAATAACCTTTGTAAATACTATTTTCACGGAATACAACAATTAACCTATTTCTGTTGTTGAGTTATTTATTCTTACTCACGACATAACAATTACCCAAATCCCCATCCCGCATGAAAGAACTTGATTTTACAGTAAATAATATATACATTTTTTCAACTAATTTTTCTTTATATTCAATAAACATTTGAGTTATCAAAATTGTTATGCATTTTATTGAAGGATTCATTCTAGCCTGATTCCGATATGCGCGTGACAAAAGTTGCCACGCCCACAGACAGGAATTACCCAATCTTGTCTGTGGTACACAGCCTACAAAGAGGTGTTCCCACGGTCAATCCCAATATAGTAAGATTTTGGGAAACCGGAAATAAACCTTTCAAGACGACTCATTGGTTCAGACTGACCAAGGGAAAGAAACCCAAACAAACCGGAAGATTGGTATTACTCAACAAAACTATCAGAGCTAGTAACCAAGAGAAAGAAAATAAAAAGATTTTTTTTTTAATCATTTCACCCCGAGCAAGGCAGAAACGCCACTGATGTGCAGGAGGTTACATAAATGTAGAAAGATTAATTAGAAAAGAGTGAGGAGTACAAGCTAATTAGAAAGGAACAATAGAAAGCTGAGAAAGCAGGTGCAATGACAGATACATGGGCGGAGAGAAAGTGAAGATTATACAGGGGAGGGGAGAGAGCTAGAGGCCAGTGGTTAGTAGGTGAGTATTAACTTTGCATTTAAATTTCTGGAGGTCGTAGCCGTCAGGAAAGCAAGAATACGGGAGTGAGTTCCACAGGCGGGAAGTGCGAGAGAGGAAGCTGCAGGAGTAGAATTGTCGTCTGCATTTGGCTAACCTGACTGTGAATGGATGGGACCCAGTTGCCAGTCTGGTTGCACGGGTAAATACCTGTTGAGGAGGCATCAGTGACTTAAGCTCATCCGAGCAGAAGCCATGAAAGTATTTATAGAAGAGACAGAAGGGAGGCCACATTTCGACGATGGGAAAGTGGCTGCAGTCGAGTCGCCAGATCACTACCTATCACAATACAGACTCTCCTTTGGAGCTTGTCAAGAACACTGAGGAGAACGGCAGGGGCACCTGACCATAAATGGCAGCAGTACTCCATGCACGGGCGGATGGTTGACTTGTATATATGCAGGATGGATTCAGGTGGAAAAAACATCCTGGATGGACATAGTGACCCAATCTTCTTAGCAGTAGATTTTGCTATGGATTCAATATAGTGCTTCCATTTGAGGTCTGAGGACAGGGTAAGTCCGAGGAGGCGTAGTGTATTACTCTCCGGGAGAATCATCTGGTCCATGCTTATGGGAGGCAGAAGAGGTTGCCTGTAATTAGAATTTATATCCAAGAATTTACTCGAGCCACAAGATTAGCAACTAGGTCCCACCCTTTTACTGTGAAAACAATAACATGTAAACGCAAATTCTACTCGCACTTCCCGTCTGTGGAATTCTCTTTCGTTTACTTACTTCCCCGACAGCTACAATCTCCAAGAATTTAAAAGTAACGTCAATAGTCATCTCCTATTTCACTGACTTACATCTTCTCTCTCTCTCCTTCTCTCTCTCACTCTCATGCTCCTTTCTCCGTCCACTTCCACTCTCATCAGTATTCTCATCGTTCTCTTACCCAATTCCTGACACCCCCTATAACCTGTCACTCTTTCTCATAACTTTCCTCCTATGTAACCCCCTGCGCACCAGTGGCAGTCAGCTGCCTTGCTTGGGGTTATATGGGGTTTCTTTAAAAAGAAAAAAGAATTTAGAGCAAAAGCAAACTTGCGCTATTAAATGTTGAGGATCACCACTTTTTGCACATAAAGAAAGGAATCGCCTGATCTGTACATATAAACAGAGAACGGCTGTAGCAGTCGCCTCGCGGTAACTACCTTTGTCACTGTCAGCTCTCTGCCTTCGGACGGTGAGCACTAACCCAGTCGTGGCTCCGCCGAAGGGTAGAGTTACGACTGGGGAACAATAGACAGATATTTTTGACTGCGCTATATGGCACGGAAGACCCACATGAAAACGACCTTGTCCCATATGTTACCTTAAGTAGGGAGGCCAACTAAATACTGTAGCAGTCGCCTCGCGGTAAATACCTTTGTCAATATACCTCATAAAAGATAAAATGGTTCTTGTCCTAATCCTTTTGCACAGTACTGTATACATATAACCATACAGAGGGAAGCAGAAAACAAATTCTCCCAAAGTATGTTAAAATAAAAAAGTGTTCGATCCAAGAATTTACTCGAGCCACAAGATTAGCAAATAGGTCCCACCCTTTTACTGTGAAAACAATAAAATGTAAACGCAAATTCTACTCGCACTTCCCACCTGTGGAATTCTCTTCCGTTTACTTACTTCCCCGACAGCTACAATCTCCAAGAATTTAAATGTAAAGTCAATCATCATCTCCTAACTCACTAACCTGAATCCTCTCCCTCATGCTCCTTTCTCCGTCCACTCCACTCTCATCAGTATTCTCATCCTTCTCTTACCCACTTACTGACACCCCCTATAACCTGTCACTCTTTCTCATAATTTTCCTCTTATGTAACCCACTGTAAAACAGTGACAGTAAAATGCCTTGCTTTTGGCGATATGATTATAAAAAAATAAATAAATAAGGGTACAGTAATTGTGAGTTCAATCTTTGCGCAAGGTAGTAGAGCCCCAGACTCGTTGCAAAGAGCTAAGCAAAAAGCTTTTAAATTATTGAAGACAAGATCTCCCAAAACATAGACAGTAGAAAAATGATTTTAGTTCGAAATTCCTTTAAAAGGTTGCAGAGTCGACAAGCAGCTGATGAAATTGGAAGACATAACAACGTAAAAGTAGCATAACAACGTAAAAGTAAACATAACAACGTAAAAGTAAACATAACAACGTAAAAGTAAACATAACTACGTAAAAGTAGCATAACAACGTAAAAGTAAACATAACAACGTAAAAGTAAACATAACAACGTAAAAGTAAACATAACAACGTAAAAGTAGCATAACAACGTAAAAGTAAACATAGCAACGTAAAAGTAAACATAACAACGTAAAAGTAAACATAACAACGTAAAAGTAAACATAACAACGTAAAAGTAAACATAACAACGTAAAAGTAGCGACACAAGCAACGAAGATGAAGTAAATTAGTCCAAGTGTAAATAATGTAACTAATAATAACTCCTTATTTTTGAAATTCAGAGAAAGTTTTTTAATGTATTTGCCACAAATAACGGATCTCTAATATAAACTTATTTATAAATGGAACTTTGTCTCTGTGTGTGTGTATGTGTGTGTGTCTGTGTCTGTGTGTGCCCGTTACTTATTGACTCCGAAGCGGCTGAACCGATTTTATTGAAAATTTACACAGTTGTACTATAAGCCTCTGCGAGAGTTCTTAGCTAGATTTTGTGTCGAGGTACCCCCGATAAATATCGATAATCGAAAAAAATCGGGTTATAGAAGGTTTGGTCGGATTTTAATCAAATTTGATACACTTATAGACAAAGACATAAGAAACGATATTCAGAAGTTTCAATGTTGCAGTCCTTATAATAGTGCAGAAAATAGATAATATATATATATATATAAAAGGCAAGGTGTTTGTGTGTTTGTCTGTTTATCTGCCTGTATGTCTGTATTTTTTCAGCCCTTTTATTTTAGTTTTTGCTTCGCGTTTGGCTCTAAGTAGGTATAATTGTAGTTTTAGTCTCAGCCATGATACCATTTACTCAGAGGACTTATTTAGTTTTCAAAATTCAGTTTACGACGAAAAAAACTTATTTGATATTGATACCAGGAAATCAAAATTTGACTTACATCCATTCATTTTTCCTTCAGTCTACAGTTTCGCTTTAACTGGAAACAACTATTGCTTTTTAGTCTTTCGTGCCAACGTCCAAATAGTATGAGCTCCTGGACCATGGATTAATTTTAGAGCTTTCATTACACCCGAGCAACGCCGGGCTATACTGCTAGTGATATGAATAAATAAACGTTTCAATTTAGTGAATATTTAATGCAAATCCTAACCATTATAACTGCAGGTTGCTATGGATGAAAGAGATATTTCCTCATTATTATATACATACTTCACGGAACAGAAGAGGTGAATGGGTAGCAAATGACAAATATGTTTTGTTCTCAGAGAAAGATTTATAATCCACCGGCGTACACAAAGTTATATACACTACCGGCCATAATTATTAGGCCACCCCAATGATGTATTTTATACTATTTTTTAGTATTTATTGTCAAGTGAATGATTATAAATGAAAATAGAATGGTTCTTTTGTTAATACTGCACAATAACGTGTGCATTAAATGAATTTATAAATATTTAATAATTACCTATATTGCAGTTTCATCAATGAAAGAATGAAGAAAATTTAGGGTGTTTCGGACGAGTTCATCTTTGCTTCTTTGCCTTGTAAAACTTTGCAAAGTAATAATAACAAAGGAACCATTCTATTTTTATTTAGAATTATCCACATGGCAATAAATACTAAAAATAGTATGAAATACATAATTTCTTTTTAAAGGACTGGGGTGGCCTAATAATTATGGCCGGTAGTGCATATTCAAATATACACCTGTCCCACTAAGAGAAATTATAAGTTATAAGCAACAACAAACGACGTGTAATATGGGAAACCTTACTTGTAATTTTTCTCGAAATGAAAATTGTAGTTACGGCGGTTTATCTATAAAACAGGTTCGTACATGTGTGTGTGTGTGTGTGTGTGTGTGTGTGTGTGTGTGTGTGTGTGTGTGTTTTCCTGTAAGACTTACCGCTGTGGGATATGGACATCCTTCTTCTCTCGGCCCTACATATTAAGTGACCTTCGTTATTCAATTCTCTGGGATTATTTATCTGCCAACACGTGACCCACGTGACAATCTCAACGAAAGGGACACAATCGCCGTTTGTATCCATACACCATGAAATAGTTCTCTTACTGCGAATGATCTTTTAACGAAAGGTAACTTTTCTGTTAGTCATCGGTTTATAACGCAGTTTTGGCGTATATCTTCACTTTATCACACCCACTGTCCGAGCTCATCTAGCTGCTGCTCGACATCTCATTCCGCTAATTGAGCCATCCCACACAAATATTTTGCTCTGAAGAAGTCTTGGATGAAGTTGGCTGAAACGTTCTCGCCCAGTCTAGGATGTTGATGGGTTTCTTTATTTCAGGTGTCAGTATAAAAATCGATGTGGATATGTTCATAGTAACAGGGTCAGTGGAAAATGTTTGGTGACTTCATCATCCTGTCACATTCCGACATTTTTTTTTACCTCATCGACATTCAAGACAGAATTGTGAAGAAATATTGGAAAATAACCGAATTCCTTCGTCGAGATTCTCGCAAGAAGGGCCATCTGGTTTTATTCAATTGTCATATTTTCATGTGACGAGTGAGAGTGAGGGGTAGGTACGCCTTAATTTATCCGATCTTAACAGCTTAAACTAGATAAGCCCTGTTAAATCATGTGGTCATACTCAGACCATTCCAGGTGCTACTTTCATTTATTAGAATTTTATGGTTGGAAAGAAATTCCTGTCGCATTTTTTACTTTTTGACCATTTCACCCTAAACAGGGCAATAAAGCCTCTAAGACGCAAAAGATAAATGAGTATTAGAAAATATGGTAATTTTCTAAGCGTAGCTTAGATATGGCAGAAGGCCAAATGTATGGAGTATCCACTGTGAATGGAACTCACTGCTCAATCGTAATTATGCTAGTAAGGCAAGCTCATTTACCATTACACCAAGTCGAAGACAGTCTGATTGATTTTTTAATCATTTCAAATCAAAGAAGACAATAAAGCCACTAGGATTCAAGGGACACTTAGAGTTAGAGAGTAAGAGAAAAGCTACTATTAAAGAGAAAGGACTATAAAAAGAAGACTTATTTTTAAAAAACATATAGAAGATAATAATTGACACAGCATTTAAGCTTTTGAAGATCAAAGTTAGCTGGAAAGCAAGATGCTGGAAGAGTTTCATAAGCAAGAAGCGCTATAGAAGCTGTTAGCAAAGAAATTACGGTTTAATCTAGACATATTAAAAAAAAACGAGACCTTGCCGCCAAACTAGTAATGCATTTAAATTCATTAAGTCGTATGTACAATAGCATAAAGTTTATCAGAACAATTCCCATCAAAACATTTGTAGGAAAGTTACGGTGGGGCTAAGTTACGGCAGTGGAAAAGGAACTGAAATCTATATGCCAGGTCAGGACCAATAAAACTACAGATTCTTCTTTGTATATTATCAGGAATCTCTAAATATATAGCAGGAACACTATACTATATGTGGTAGCAATATTCAAAGCAAGGACGAATGCTAGACTTATAAGTATGATGTTTATATACTCAGAGTAAAATAACCATTCATCTTTACATACTATCATGCTTTTGTTCTTTAAAGATCACTCAATATCTGATTGCATAAATTTCGTAAAATGATCATCCTTCCTTGAACAATGGCAACTGGTGCTACCAATTCAAAAACGAAATAAACTGTACCTAATAATAAAAAAAAAACAAAAAAAAATCTTGAAGATTCCCAACAGCAGCAACAACTAAAATGGATAGCATAAGTAATTCGAACAAAAAACAATGACAGAATCAAGATGTTGACATTCCGCACTAATTCAAATGAAAGCTTAGAAAATAGACCGTCATCAATACTAGAAAGAGCGATAGCAGCTACGAGACTTGAGAAAATTATTTTCCTGAAAAATTGTTCTACTGAAAGCAATGCTGGGTGTTTGGGTAATGAATGCCAATTGTTTTTCCTTGTAAGGAAACGGTTAGTATTACTATTACCATTGTTATATATCTCGGATATTAGACTTCAAGAGTTGATAAGTTCTTCGGGAACGAAAGTGGCAGGAAATATTCATTCTGTTAGTTGAGTACCATACGTAATACACGCTTTGGGCGATCATGTCTCGAAAGAGACATGACTGACTGGGCAGAGGATTATCCCGCAGTATGTTGCCATTACTTTCTGCGCTATACTGGTTGCCAACCAAGGCAATAGAACCCAATCTGTCCTATTATTTAACCCATAACTGGAGGGAAGAGACGGATTAATACCTTTCCCAAGGGTATTTGTGCGTAACTGAATGCAAGGAACTCAACTGGAATTCGAACTTCGGCTAACCGATTTCTCGTTCTGCCTCACATCCTCTCATTCGTTCTGTATATTAAAATAAACCTGAAGAATTATACGCCCGAATAATCAATAATTTTACAGATAGATGGGATCATGTTATCGATAATAAGAGAATGTCTTATTTGGATTAAATTCATCTTTTAACAGCAAAATATCATTTTTCTTTCCTATCTTCAACTGCGACAGGACTTATTTTTCTAGCCTAATACACGATTTTACAAGGAAGTGAATTTCTACCTGGTGCCCTCCTGATGCTCCTTACTCCCCTGACCCGGTGCCCTCGGGCTACCATCGTTTCAGATCATGAATCATTATAAAGAGTTTGAGTTTGAGTTTTGTTTAACGGTATATCAGCCTCTGTGGGTTATTTAATGCCAAAAAGGTAGGGTTTTAAGGTATTTTCTTTTGAATATTCAGTTATAATGAGAAGGTTGATTTTGTCAGATTTTTATGATTTTTTTTTTTTAGAAACTGAAGATGTCTTCTAGTTTTGTATTAAAAATGTATTGCTGGTAATATTTTTTCCTTCAAAAATATATCATGACAATAATTTATATTCTTCAAAGCTGTGTTATGGTATAATTTCTTTCCCTTGAGTAATATATTGTTGGTAATAATATTTTTCCTTCAAAAATGTATATTTTTCTATAAAAGTCTATTTTGTGCAAATATTTCTATAAAAATCTTTTTATACATTCATAGTGTTTTGACCCCAGTTTGGGGTTAACTATTTGCCCATAGCTGGGACCCTAACAGGTGCTACCACTACGGGTTGGGGTGGATCTGGGAAAACAGCAGTTAAAAGGTGGTTTCATACTCCTCACAACGTCCCAATCAGAGGCCTTGCTGCCGGATGCAGTTTACCGTCATGCCCAGGACCGCATTTTAAAGAGATTTTACTTATAAATGAAAAGAGACTAAATTGATAGTAAGTTTTTTTTTTTTTTTTTTTTGCGTCGAAACATGACGGATCAACAATTTCTCAAGTAGCTGATATTTTATTTTCGACATTGAGGGGACATACTACCTCAATTAAATATATTACTCAGAGTTAGTGACGTGAATTATATTACGTTGTTCGAAAAATAATATTCTATGTTAGAATCTAATTTTATACTTGAATTAATGTATTCTGACAGGGCGGTATCACCCACAATGGAATGGACTCTTCTAACCATTGCCTATACCACCCCTCACAAGAGGTAAGAGAAGATAACCAGGTAGATAGCCTAACGTTCAAAATAAGGAACCTCACTGAGAGTTTTCTTTTTCTATGTGCCTTGTCTTTTCAGGACGTAGGCGATCGTGGCCTTCCACGTCTCCCTATCCATGGTGGCTCTTATTTTGTTTGTAATATTTTCTTTCAGAATGATTGTTTATTTTTTTCTTTGTTTTCTAAAATAGGTTTATATTGAATTTAAAAAGTATGCTTCCATCTGCTTCCATCTCTCTAGTTCCGTTTCGGTAGATTAAAGATTCTCTTGAGTAATTGACTCAAAGCAAGTCAAAAGATTTATCTTTGCAAAATGACGAAAATTTCAAGCTTTTGCCTAGTGGTAACCAATCAGTCAGTTAAGTGCCATACGTGATACACGCTTGGGCGATCTGTATCGAAAGAGACATGACTGACTGGGCAGAAGGTTGTCATTGCTTTCTGTGGTAGACTGGTTGCCGACCAAGGCTATAGAACCCAATCTGTCCTATTAATGTAACCCATAACTGGAGGGAAGAGACGGATTAATACCTTTCCCAAGGGTATTTGTGCGTAAGTGAATGCAAGGAATTCAACTGGAATCCGAACTCAGCTCCCCCGATTTCTCGTTCCGAGCCGATATCCACTGCGCCACAACGCACATCCAATGGTAATCTTAAATTTTGCAGACACAGGTTCTTATGTAATTTAGACTAGCTAAAAAAATGTCTTCATTGAGAGTAGTTGAATTTATTATGACCGGAGAAAAATCAGGGTTGCTTGGTGATAATGAAACCTTAGTATCTTGTTGCATTCACACAAACTTGTTAAGTAGATTCCGCCTTATTAATCCATCTTTCTTTTGCCTAAATCATCTTCTTTGTGTGTCGGTTCTTCTTCTTTCGTATATTCATTCTGAGAGTTTACTTATTTTTCTATTTTTTTTTTTAATCATATCACCCCAAGCAAGGCGGTAAAGCCACTAAAGCGCAGGGGGCTACGTAGGAGTGAAAAGATTGGAAAAGAGAAAGCCGGAGACCACATCCTAAACAGGAAACAAGGGATGAGCCTCTTCACCTGTTCAATAGACCTGGGTGGAGTGTGAACCGGGCGATAGTGTAGTCTATCTACTCCAATTGAAAAGGAAAAGAAAAGGAGTGAAAAGATTGGAAAAGAGAAAGCCGGAGACCACATCCTAAACAGGAAACAAGGGATGAGCCTCTTCACCGGTTCAATACACGTGAGTGGAGTGGAAACCGGGCGATAGTTTAGTCTATCTACTCCAATTGAAAAAAAAAAAAAGAAAAGAGTGAAAAGATTGGAAAAGAGAAAGCCGGAAATCACATCCTAAACAAGGAACAAGGGATGAGCCTCTTCACCTGTTCAATAGACCTGGGTGGAGTGTGAACCGGGCGATAGTTTAGTCTATCTACTCCAATTAAAAAAAAAAAAAAAGAAAAGAGTGAAAAGATTGGAAAAGAGAAAGCCGGCAACCACATCCTAAACAAGGAACAAGGGATGAGCCACTTCACCTGTTCAATAGACCTGGGTGGAGTGCGAACCGGGAGATAGTGTAGTCTATCTACTCCAATTGAAAAAAAAAAGGAGTGAAAAGATTGGAAAAGAGAAAGCCGGAAACCACATCCTAAACAGGGAACAAGGGATGAGCCTCTTCACCTGTTCAATAGACGTGGGTGGAGTGTGAACCGTATTCATGTATTAACTCGTTTTAAAATTTCTTCTCCTTATTTTTCTACTACTACTACTACTACTACCCCGTCTTCTTTTATTACTAATACTACTATTTTTTTTTCACGTTCTTTTTTACCTTCACTCTTCTTCTTTTCTACTCTTTTTTTTAATTTATTTCTTTTTCGACTACTGACACGGGTATTTTGCTTTTTCTTTTTTCTTCTTTGTATCAACCCATTTGGAGTTTTCTGTTTTTCGTTTCTCCCCCCCCTCTCTCTCTCTGCGTTCTTTCTTTTTCTTTTTTTCTTCTTCTAAGCCTTCTTCTTCTCCTTCCTTTTCTATTCTTCATTATATTTATTTCTTCTTCCTTCTACTCATTCCGTTTTCTTTTTCTTCTTTATGTCAACACATTTTGAACTTTCTTTTTCGTATTCTCTCTTCTTTTCTTTCTATATCCTTCTTCGTAATTTTCTTCTTTTTCTTTTCTCCTTCATTTTTCTTTTTTTTTTCCTATCTTATTTCTTTTCTTTCCTCTACTAAATAGTTTTTTTTCTTTTTTGCATCTACTCATTTTGAGATTTATTCTTCTTTCTTTTTCTTTTTCATTTTCTCCTTTTTTCTATTCTTCTCTTTGTTTCTTTTCTTCTTCTGTATTCTATTCTACCTTTTCTTTTTCGTCTTCTTCTCCTTCTTTTTTCTTCTTTCTTTCCTTTCTTTTATTATTCTACTTTTCTATTCTTTCTTCTTTTTCTCGTTTTCTTCTGTTTTTCTTTCTTTTCTTCTTCTTCTTCTTCTTCTTTTCTATTCTTCTTTTTCTTTCTTCTCTTTTTCAATTTTTCTTTTTCTTTCTTTTCTTCTTCTCCTCCATTTTTATTCTTCCTTTTCTTTCTCTTCTTCTATTGTTTCTTTTCTTTCTCATCTTTTTTATTCTTCCTTTTCTTTCTCTCCTTTTTCTTTTCTATTCCTCTTCTTCTTTTACTTCTTCTTCTCTGCTCTTGATGCCATCATCGTTTTTCTTTGTTTCTTTCTCTCTTGTTAGCAATCTCTTTGAGGATATCTTCTCTTTCCTTTGGATTTTACTGTAAGACAAAAACAAAAAATATTAATTGAAAAAAAAAAACAAAAAAAAACACGCTTTCAATCCAACCTAAAAATTCATCTCGTATTCAAACATAATGATTAAAGGATTTTAAAAAATAAGTAGACTGACCATTACAAAGAGCAAGTTTCCAGGGGAACAAACGCTTCAGAATTAAGTAGTTGCAATGGAAAGGAAGAAAATCAAGCAAAAAATAATAATAATAATAATAAGCGAGGAGATTGAGAGACTGAAAAAGCTTTTGATGAAAGAGGCTTTCTTCTTGTCACAGCTTTAATGGATGACAAGGACAAATTTGCACTGATTTTTGTTTATTATATTTAGGTTTTTGATCATTTTTATCCGTATTTACCGAGACAACCACTCGGTGACGATGACGTGTTAGTCTGTCACGCTAGCGATAAGCGTTATGATTAATTGTAAAATGGTTTTATAGTCTATCTCCAGGCTTTTTCTTTCTGGTCCGCTAACCTCTCTCTAGAATCATTCCTAATTTATCCTTTCCGTATCATAATGATGATTAGACATCCGGGCTTTACTTGAAAGATATTCTTCTAGGGAATAACAATAAATAGTTCAGTCTATATACCATGCCTTACCCTAAATCTTGAAGCAAACTTCTTCTTCTTCTATGTGCCCTATTCTTTCAGGACGTAGGCGATCATGGCTTTCCACGTCTCCCTATCCCTAGTGGCTCTTAATATATTTTCTCCTGTTACTCCACGAAACCCCCGTTCCGTCATCCACCTGAGCAGGCCGTTCAAATATGTTATGCGCTGCCCTCCTTGTCGCTTTTTCCTTTTATCTGGCCTGTCAGTATCAGGTTCTCTAAGCCCTCCTTCTTCATTGCATGTCCCAGGAACTTCAGTTGTATCTTCCTGATGCTCACTATTAGTTTTCGTTTCAAGGCCATTCTTTCCAAAACTTCATCATTACTCTCATGTTCGGTCCATTATATCCGCAGCATCCTTCTGTAAGACAACATTTCCGCTGCTTCAAGTTTTTTCCTCATCTTTGATGATATTGTCTAGCATTCACTACCGTATTGAAAAACTGACATCATATCCAGCACTCTCTTCTTTGTTTCTAGGGATGTTTTCCTGTGTCTTAATACTTTACTCAGCTTCTGAAACGCTTTCTTCACCATGCCAATTCGCCTTCGGATCTCTGTGTCGCACATTCCATCTCTTGTTAGAACACTTCCTAGGTACATAAATTTTTGCACTTGCTTGATTCTTGTATCCCTTGCCTGTTTTTGGCATTTTGGGTTGTTCTTTTTGCAGATGACAATGCATTCAGTTTTCTTGCAGTTTATTTGTAGTCCTTTTTTGTCACTCTTTTCAGCTATCTTCTGCAAGAGGTCTTGTAGTTTCCTTTCCGTTTCTGCAATCAGCACTGTATCATCTGCGTATCTTATGTTGTTCAAATTGTGGCCTCCGATAACAAAGCCTTGTGTAGCATCTATAATTCTCAAAATATAAAAGTGCATTGCAATGGCGAGAAAGCGAATATAAGACTTGGACTAAAAATAGGATGTTGCAGAATAAGTAGCTGGCTTTATATAAAAAAAAATAACTGCTAGTCAGAAACCCTAACGATTCGATTTAAATGGGGGATTCTCTGTGTCACACTTTCCGTCTTCTTTTATAACACTTCCCAGGTATTTATTTAAATTTTTGTACCTTCTTGATTTTAGTATCCCTGACCTGTATTTGGCATATTGGGCTGCCCTTTATCGATGACCATGCATTCGGTTTTCTTGCAGTTTATTTGTAGTCATTTTTTGTCATTCTCTTCAGCTACCTTCTGTAAGAGGTCCACAATTCGGAATTAAGATCAGTTCGCTTTCAAACGGTTAACCTGAACATAGTCAGTCTTCTCCCGGTAATCAGCAGAGATCAAAACCAGTAGCTATGTCCCTATATGCATCTCCTAATCTGTATTTATTGCAACTCTCTGAATCGAACTGCATCAACTTACAGAAATAACGGAAACGATCCACGGCAGATGCATTTATGGAGGTTTGGAGTTCTAATATCACCGCAGATAGAGGGAGTCGATCCTAAAATGAATTATTTCCAAGAACTTTAAAATTTAGTAAGATTCTACCGCTTATCATCCTCATACGAAAGGCTTGGTGAAGAGATTCCACCACACAATAAAAGCAGTCATAATTATTCAGAGCCAGACCTGATAATTTAGATTTTTCTTTTTTTACAGTAATCACAGACAACCCCACCCATTTGGTTGATGAAACAAGTTCGAAGAGAAAGACACTCGTCGATAACGAAAATATACAAGGTTTAACTTAATTCATTCGTGGCGTATATTTCTGGTGATAATACCCCTAGTAAAACATTCATGCCAAAATCACTGAGTTCAAGGTATGGCTTAGGGTGGATCGAGGCAGAAAAGTTTCAGAATTGCCCGATACATACCCCTACAAAATTCTGACACACTCAATGAAAGAAAATTATTATTGATGTGAACAATTTAGCCCATGTCTATGTATCACTTGATGGGTTAAAACCTTATATCGGGTGGGTCTACTAATGGTAAAATAAATCCCAGTAAATCAGATAGAGCGAACAAATATGAGTTCACAAGTAACGAAGAAAGTAGCACGGTAGTCAAAAAAATTTAATCTAGTAAAGCTAAGACAGGTAAAAAAAAGTAGGTGGAAGAAAAGTAATTAGTATTTTTAAACATGTAAATATGTTATCCGCTGCTTTCCCCTGTCTCTTTTTCCCTCTATCTGACCTGATAGTATCAGGTTCTTCAAGCCCTCCTTCTTCATTGCATGTCCCAGGAACTTCAGCTGTCTCTTCCTGATGTTCAGTATTAATTTCCTTTTCGTTTCCATCCTTTTCTAAACCTCATCATTGCTCACATGCTCGATCTATGATATCCGCAGCATCCTTCTGTAGAACCACATTGTAGCTGCTTCAAGTCTTTCTTTCATCTTCGATGACATTATCCAGCATTCACTGCCATATTGAAAAATAGCTACAATCTTCAAAAACGTAAATTCGTCGCCATCTTCTGTCTTCTTGAACAACCTTTCTTTCTTTCTTTCATCTTCGATGATATTGTCCAGCATTCACTGCCATATTGAAAAATAGCTACAATCTTCAAAAACGTAAATTCGTCGCCATCTTCTGTCTTCTTGAACCTTTCTTTCTTTATTTCATCATCGATGATATTGTCCAGCATTCACTGCCATATTGAAAAATAACTACAATCTTCAAAAACGTAAATTCGTCGCCATCTTCTGTCTTCTTGAACAACCTTTCTTTCTTTCTTTCATCTTCGATGATATTGTCCAGCATTCACTGCCATATTGAAAAATAGCTACAATCTTCAAAAACGTAAATTCGTCGCCATCTTCTGTCTTCTTGAACAACCTTTCTTTCTTTACTTCATCTTCGATGATATTGTCCAGCATTCACTGCCATATTGAAAAATAGCTACAATCTTCAAAAACGTAAATTCGTCGCCATCTTCTGTCTTCTTGAACAACCTTTCTTTCTTTCTTTCATCTTCGATGATATTGTCCAGCATTCACTGCCATATTGAAAAATAGCTACAATCTTCAAAAACGTAAATTCGTCGCCATCTTCTGTCTTCTTGAACAACCTTTCTTTCTTTATTTCATCTTCGATGATATTGTCCAGCATTCACTGCCATATTGAAAAATAACTACAATCTTCAAAAACGTAAATTCGTCGCCATCTTCTGTCTTTTCTTGAACAACCTTCGTCTTTTGTTTTTTCTACAATCCTCCTGATTCTCAGTCTTTGCATTCACCGCTGTAACCCTCGGCATGTCTGTCTTCTTCCACATTACCTCTTCCAATTTTATCCCTCCCACTTCTTCCTCTTTTCTACCTCTAACCCCCACTAATTTTCTCCCTCTTACGTCTTCCTATTTTCTTTTTAAATTCCAACCTATTTTCTCCCTCTCACTACCCCAATTTTCCCCCCTCATCTCCTTCTATTTTCTATCTCTAACATCTTTCTACCTCTAACCACCATAAATTTTCTCCCTCTAATTTCTTATTTTTACCTCTAACCAACACTATTTTCTCCTCTCACTTCCATTTTCTCCCACTCTCCTTTCTTGATTTTCTCCCTGTCACCTCTTTCTACTATCTACCTCTATCCCCCTATATTCTACCTCACACCTCTTCCTATTTTCGACCTCTAACCACCTCTTATTCTCTACCTCACACCTCTTTCTATTTTCTACCTCCAACTATCCCTCTCACATCTTCCATTTTTGTCCCTCCAACTACCACCTATTTTTAACTCTAACGATTTTCCATCTGTAACTATACTTTATTTTCTCCCTCTTACCACCCCTATATTTTCCTCCTTCACCTATTTCCTATATTCTCCTGCTCTCCTCTTCCTATTTTCTATCCCTAACTACCACCATCTGTTCTTTACTCTTACCCCTACCCATTTGGGATTCCTTCTTATCCGTTTTGTTCTTTCTTTACTTTATATTTTTCCGTTTTTTCCTCTTGATTTACTTTTTTCATCATAATCATCACCAACTTGTTTTCTTTTTCTACCCATGTCTTTTTTTATACTCCACCATCATCATCATCATCATCATCATCGTCATCATCGTCATCATCATCATCATCGTCATCATCGTCATTCAACCTAGTTTCATCGTCGTTTTTCCTCTTTTATTCGTCCTCATACACTTGTTTGGTCTCCATTGCCCGGCAACAGGCTCTAGGTTTGGGAAACGAGACATACACAAAATACAAAACCACTGACAGCCAACATCAGAATTTGACAGACGACCAACTGTAAAGCAAAAAGATAATTAATATTTGCTGGCTTTGGCGGATATTTTAGAAAAATATTTCCGCGACGCGTAATTCCAAGACTGGACGTTTCACCCTTCGTTCTTTGCCAAAATGATTAACAGACCACAAACCGCATGTGTTGATTGTAAGCCGACTAATCCTGGTGAGAAAAGGGTTAATCAATTATTCACCAAGTAAATTAAAATTGTCAAATCGACGAGAAAATAAAAGCAAAACGCGTAAATATAAGACACACACTTACGGATATGCAGGGTGAGCCAGAATAAACCATCTCTTTCAATGAAATCGAGCAAAATTTTAAAGAAAAACTGACTGAATTTTTTATGTTTATTACTTAATTACGATGCAAAACAAATACATTTTGAAATCTTACGTCAAAAATTTATTAAATCTTTTTTTAACATCCGCTCCATCCGTATCCTTTCAAATTTCATATCCCTCTTCAATATGCGAAACACATTTTGAAGCATTTCAGGTGCTAATCTCTTAAGTGAAGCATTTCAGGTGTTATCACGATAACGCTATTTTTTCTAGCGTTTACTACCTGATGAGGCATTGTATTTTCAATGTCGAAACAACATTTACACTTTGCAGTAGATTGTAGTTTGTGCATGTTCTAAATTATAATTTATTTATAATAAATATTCATAACTCTATTTCTATATTGAGCACTTTTTTAAATAAATGTTTTGAAAGTTGTTAATATTTTCTTCATTCCTTATTCACTTGGATATATATATATATATATATATATATATATATATATATATATATATATATCAGTCAGTTAAGTGCCATACGTGAAACACGCTCGAAAGAGACATGACTGACCGAGCAGAAGATTATCCCGCAGTAGGTTGCCATTGCTTTCTGCGGTAGTCTGGTTGCCGACCAAGGCTATAGAACCCAATCTGTCCTGTTATTTAACCCATAACTGGAAGGAATAGATGGATTAATACCTTTCCCAAGGGTATTTGCGCGGAAGTGAATACAAGGAATTCAGCTGGAATTCGAACTACGGCTCCCCGATTTCTCGTTCCGAGCCGATATCCAATGCACCACAACGCATATATATATATATATATATATATATATATATATATATATATATATATATATATATATACTTAATTTGAAAACGAGTTATTACGCGACCTAGGTTTCTACAATGTGGTGTTTTCAGGCAATTTGCAATAGCTGATTTTTCCGTTACTTTTTAAGAACTCTCACGTAACGGTGACTTCTTTGAACGCACGTGTGTGTGTGTGTGTGTGTGTGTGTGTGTGTGTGTGTGTGTGTGTTATAAAATATTATTTTAAGTCATGTTATATTTATTGGTTAAAGTGCTCAGTATCAAAGGATAGGACATATTCATGTATAAAAGTGGAAACTGCGGTTAACACCAAATGACGACAGTCTGTTTCCGGCTTGAATAGAATCTTTAGGCCAGAAGGTTGCGTCTAAGCATGAAACAGACTGTTACCGGGAAATGCTGATATTAGTGCCTGGGGGCTGTTGCAATAAAAATAGAAGAATCGAACAGTGAGAACTCAAGAGTGAATCTGCATAAATATACAATATTGTGCAAAAGTATTTGGACAAGAACTATTTCATCTTTTATTACGCATATTAATAGAAAATAAACAATTTAACTAAAGTAATTTTTTGTTTGATTTACTCAACAAATGCTTTAACAAGAAAAAATACTTGTTACAAAATAACTTTAATATTTTGCTTTGAAATAATGAAATAATTGCGAAAATTTAACAATCGCACCTAAAATATATCTATCTATCTCTCTATCTATCTATCTATATATATATATATATATATATATATATATATATATAAAGTAAGACGTAACACGTCATTTAAATTGGTTATAAATTATAATTAATTTCAATAAACTTAATTAGCTCATTTCATTATACCATACAATATTCTTTCCATTTGGTACAAAACATTTTTCAGGAATAAGCATTTTCTTTTAACTGAAGAGAAGGATAAAAAATAAAAAAATAAAAAAAAAATAAGAAGAAGGAAAAAAGAGAAAAAGGAAAAGAGAATCAGGACATAGGCATTGGCTTCAGATCAGCTGGGGGTATTCAGACCAGTCGTGAAGATATTGACCGCTAAGTAATTACATATTTCTAATGCTGTGGATACGTGTGTATGTGTAACCCCATAAATTAACCCACCCATGTACACTAACTTATATCCCTATGCACATATGCGCACATCCCCACATATACCTAAAAATGTGACTTTGTTTATGCTTATACATACTTACCGACCTACACTTTTTCATGCCTACGTACGGATCTTGCCTTCGTATACTCACATATATACATTTCATTAAGACGGGATTTCCGCGCGTATAAATAGTGTTATATATATATATATATAATTATGCTGGTAATTCTCACACATACTCCCAAAATACGCATATATATTCATACTTACATACATCCTCAAATCCATACGTATATATACTCATAAATGTGTTCTTTATACGTACATTCATTTCTATTTATATCCACATACAATTAATTGTGTTCACACACTCGCAATTTTATGAGGAGCGGATCCACGCATACATGTATGCACATCCATATATATATATATATATATATATATATATATTAAAAAAGGATTAATTCAAAGATGTTGAATGGCCATTTCGATATGAAGATCGAAATGATGGGGGTCTTCATATCGAAATGGCCATTCAACATCTTTGAATTAATCCTTTTTTAATATATATATATATATATATATATATAAATTAATTAAATTGAATTAATCCTTTTTTAATATATATTTGCTCCGTAATATTTTATTACATGGAGCTCTCTTCCTGTATCATTTTTTAATATTAAAATAAAATTTTTAATATTAATTAGGATCGGGTTTTTGGAATTTACCTTCCTGCTTTTTTCCCTTGGATTGAAGTATCTGAATTAATATATATATATATATATATATATATATATATATATATATATATATATATATGCAAGCAACGTTTTATATGCTCCTATATATAAAGACAATGTACGCCTGTGTACACTTAACTCCCAAATGAGGTGGTATATTTTCTTTTCATACGTCTTAACAAACATTACACACACACACACACACACACATATATATATATATATATATATATATATATATATATATATATATATATATACCGGTATATCTCATTCAGATTTTTTATACTAACCTGTACACATATGGGTAGAATGAATCAGTACATGAAGGTATAATCAGTTCAAGAATGCCCAATTTACTACATCCAAGATTAACATAACCCACATATAATCAAATGTTCTTACATGATGGAAAAACATGCATAATTAGGTCCTTTCTTATATATGAAATGCACTTGTACTTAGGTGACCCCTTATACACACAATAATACATAAAATAATATATATAAACATGCACAAAATTCTATAGAAGCATGCACAAAATTAGGTGCACCCATATATATGAGAAACATATCTAACCTTACACTTAGGTGCACCATTATACATGTGAAATATTTATATCGAAGTCATTATAGTGAAAACATTTACAATTACATAGTCCATGATAGGATATTTTTTTTAAACTTCGGACACTAATAATCTAAAGTCATTGTGTACTTAGATTGGCATATAAACCAATTGTATGGAGGATCCTTATCCTCACTTCTTCGGTCTGTAAAATCCTCCAACGAATGATCCACACAAATGTGAAAAAGCTGGCTAGTGTGTCAAAACGGGGTCATTCTAAGATTTTATGTGTTAATTTAAATTTATTTTTTAGGCGGCATTTGAAAATTATTTCATTTCTCTGATTTAATAATTGGCTAGATTCTCTGAATTTGATAATTTTAATCTTTTCGTCTAGCCATAAATTGCATCTGCTTCTAAAGCTATTGGGGGTTTCAGATTTCCCTAGAATCTTCTATTCAATCTGAGGGCAAAGATTTCTGTCTTTTAATTCCCATTTCTTTCTTTTTTTTTTACATAGGCATTGGCGTTTTCCTTTATAAATATCATATTGCTCTGGATAACATTCATTGAGCTCTCTATATAAATATAACACTTAATATTTTATATTAAGTTGATCTTGTTAGATTATCCTCGCCGTTTACAGACTGGACATCTATACCTATATATATATATATATATATATATATATATATATATATATATACCATACTATGCAAAAGTATTAGAACAAGAACTATTTTATCTTTTATGAGGCATATTAACAGAAAATAAACAATTTAATTAAAGTAATTTTATTTAGTTTACTCAACAAATGCTTTTACAAGAAAAAAAATACTTGTTACAAAATAAATTTAATATTTAGTATAGTAGCCTTTTGCTTTGAAATAATAAAATAATTGCGACAATTCACCAATCACACCTAGTATATTATATATATATATATATATATATATATATATATAGTACCGTGCAAAAGTATTAGGACAAGAACTATTTTATCTTTTATGGCGCATATTAACAGAAAATAAACAATTTAATTAAAGTAATTTGATTTGATTTACTCAACAAATGCTTTAACAAGAAAAATACTTGTTACAAAATAAATTTAATATTTAGTATAGTAGCCTTTTGCTTTGATCACAGCCTTCATTCTGTCAGGCATTAACATCACAAGCTTCTTCACTGGATCTAATGGCATCTCCTGCCAAGCAGCTTGTACTTTTCCCAAAATGTGCCTTGCGAAGTAACATTAGATTTATTAATTCGAGAGAGAGGAACAAAAAAAAAATGATAATAATGAGTAGTTTCAAAATGATTTGTTTAATAGAAAATAGGAAAGATTAAATATAACTTCTTTTTAGTACATTTCTTTTACACCTTGCTTTAAATAATCGATATTTATTAGCAATTTACTTGAATTTTCACCCTGTATTCGAGTGTCAGTGAAGTTTTTTTAGAAAATCAACCCTGTCCTAATACTTTTGCACACTACAGGTAGTGTGCAAAAGTGTTAGGACAGGGGTGATTTTAAACTTTATTTTGATGCCTCATAAAAGATAAAATAGTTCCTGTGCTAATTCTTTGCACAGCACTGTATATTTATTTTTAAAGTGTTTCTCCGACAATGCAATCCGCTAAGTTTTCTTCTCAGGTTAAATACTATTTGAATTTTACTATTCGATTTCCCTGGCATATCCATTGGTCGAGAAGTCGATAGAAAACATCATCGTAATGATTATTTATACAGTCAAGCCCTTGACGCCGACATTTGGCAATCAATCAGTAAATTGATTTAGCCATATGATCAAATATTCATACTTCACTTAGAAGTCCATTAATGAGAATTGATAAATAAGCCAATAGATGGTCACTTATTGCGATAATAATTCATACCTGATCTAGGTAAGCCTGTCGGGTAATGATTTCGTCTATTTTGTGTCTAGGCGCATATTAATATTTGTATGTGAACGTTAGTAAATAAATGCATTTATATAACAATTAAAAGTGAAAGTCGGAAATTTGAAAAAATGTGATAAAAGACAGACAGATCTTGTTCATATTATTAAACCAAACATGACATAATTATTACGACGAAATACACCATATATATATAGGAAAAACTACTAAAAAGTTGTAAGTTTAAAAATGTATTTTTCTGAGAGTATTTATTTATTTCTATTATTATATTTGATATTTCAGACCGTCCTCGGCCTTTCATCAGAAACAAATGATTTTAAAATTTAAATTAGAAACGTATTTCGCGAGAGCGTTCGTGGAAAGATTGTTTACATCACGTGACGCAGAAAGCGACAGATTTCTTTTAAATATTTATAAACGTAAACCGATCTTTAATAATACTTATAAATTTTGTTTAAGAGAAAAAATTTTAAAGTGTATCTAAAAAATGTTTAGCTATTGAAATATTTATAAAGATTCAAAACACCTAAGTACCTAATTAACCCTAGCCTGTGTGTATTTAATTTTAAAATCCAGTATTTTTCTTTCTTTCTGTTTGAGTGTGTAAAACTAAAATCGGAGTCTATCAGTAAACATTTGCAGTTTTCTAATGTGTGTCCTGGTTGATTGAAGTGTTGGGCTATGGGGGAATATTGGTTGTTCTGGCGTATGCTAAGTTTATGATTATTGAAACGGAATCTAAAACTATTTCCAGATCCACCAATATATCTACTATTTGGCCATATTGAACAGAAAAGAAAATATATAATGTTTTGGCTGTCACGGGTGAGGCATGGTGGGTGCAATTTGATGTTGGTGTTGGCTAGAGAAAATAAGTGTTTACAAATTAAACAACGGGATTTCTGACATTTGAAATTCCCTGATAGGTTTGTACTTTTTAGATATTTGGTAGAAGTGAGGATAGCTGATAGGTTGGGTGTTTGTTTCATTGGATTTATGGGTGGTTTATCGAAAAAAAATTTTATTTGATTGGAGGTTCTTGTAATCATTTTTTAAATTTTTAATAAGTGTGTGGTAATATTGATTGTGGTTAAAAACCATGGGAATTCGGTTGTTGTTTTTTCTTTTCTTGTATGTGAGAAGTGTGTTACGATTTATGTGGATGGTTTTATTTAGTGCTTCTTTTATTATTTTTATTGGGTATTTACATTTTAGAAATTGCTTTGTTAGGTTGTTAATGTTGTTTATAGAAAATCTGGATGGTCTGAGCATATGCATTTGATTCTTAGAAATGAGCTGTATCCGATAAATTTTTTTAATTTAAGGGAGTGACTAACTGTTAAAGTGTAGAAATTTATGTTGGTTTGTGGGTTTGTTGTATAGACTATTGGAAAGTGTATGTTTGTTTAATTTTATCATGACGTCTAAGAAAAGGGACGGATGTGTATGAGTACTCCATGGTAAATTTAATTGTATTGTGGAAGTTGTTGCAGAAAGTAAAAAAGTTTTTTAATTTTTCTCATCCATGAGTCCATAATAAGAAAATGTCTTCAATGTATCTAAAATAATGTGATGGTTTGTATTGTGAATTGTCTAGTATCTTTCTTTCTAGAATGTGCATAAAGATATTGGCATAACTAGGTGCCATTTTCGTGCCCATTGCTGTGCCACTAATCTGTAAATAGTGTTTGTTGAATTTAAAATTATTATGTGTTAAAATGAAATTTATTAATTGGCATATATCTGTAATTTGGTTGTTGGGCAATTTGCTTTTACTAAGGAACTCATGGCAGGCTGATACTCCTTCAACATGTGGAATGTTCGTGTACAGAGACGTAACATCCATCGTTACTAGGATATTATCATCGTGGACTAAGTTCAATGTTTTGTAATTTGTTGAGAAAGTCAGTAGTGTCTCTAATATAACAAGGTATGTCAGGCAATAAAAGGTTTTAGGATATTGTCTATGTACCCAGATATAAGTTCTGTGAGGGTACCAATGCCTGATATTATGGGTCTGCCAGGTGGTGTGATTTTAAGGGCTTTTGAAATTTTATAGATCTCTTCATTATTTGATTGTTTAGTATGATGTGGGTTGGATGAAGAGGTGCTAGGGTATTTTTCTGAAATGATTTTAGGGAGTTTATGTAGTTTTCGGATAGTGTAGAATGTTGCTGTTTTGGGGTTCTCAGGAATAAGAGATTTTATTTTATTTTTTATGTTGTGGTTCAGATTCTGAATGAGAAGTGATAATTCTGTTTTGTAAGTGCTAGTCTGATCTAGGGGTGAGGGTACATAGAATCTGTTATTTTGAAGTTGTGATTCTGCTTCTTTAATATAGTTGTTAGTGTCGAAGATGGTTATAGCTCCGCCCTTATCGGCTGTTACGATAATTATGTCTCGGTTGTTTTTAAGTGTATAGATGGCTTGGTGTTCTATTTTGGAATAAGTTGTGTTTTTTTGTTTGGTGTTCCTAGTTTTTTAAGAAGTTATCCATGTGTTGTCTGGCTTTGATGACATATTGATCCAAGTGTTGGTTACGTCCGCTTGGTGGAGTCCATAGGGTATTATTTTTCGTAAGAGGAAGTTTGGAGCATGATTGGTTAGCGCTGTTGTCAGTAGAAGTAGATTTGTTGTCTGAGAAATATTCTTTTAGTCTCAGTCTACGAAAGTATTTTTCCATATCGTAGCAAAGGTTTAGAGGGTTTAGTGTTTGTGAGGGGCAGAATAATAATCCTTTATTTAATAAAGAGGTTTCTCCTTGGGTGAGAGTATATTTAGATAAGTTTGCGATGTGATTATCAGCAGAGGTGTTATGGGTGTAGCGTACATAATGAGATCTTCGTGAAATCTGTTGTGTTAAGTAGTTATTCAGGTGAGATATGTGTTGTAAAATGGGGTCCTCAGCAATTAGTTTATTGAGTTTTTGGCTTTTCAAAAATATACACTGTGTCAGCTTCTTTTGGTACGGGGAATTGAATGTTTTTTTTACTTGAAAGTATTGGAAAGGAGAAAGTGTTAGAGAGAATAAATGATTTTTTTAGATAAGTTCATGTAAGAGGATTTCTTAATGTAAGCAGAGTTGTGCGCAAGGTTTCTTAATTGCGTGGAGATTCTGTTGTATATATGTTGAGCTTTTTGTTTATGCAATGTAATAAAGCTGTGTTGGAAGTTATATATATATAGAGAGAGAGAGATAACATTATTTTTAAGTAACCATTTCGTTAATCTTCGGAACTTCCCGTAATATATATATATATATATATATATATATATATATATATATATATTTGTGCGTGTTATAGTGTGTGTGTGTGTGTGTGTGTGTGTGTGTGTGTGTGTGTGTGTTAAAATAATCAAATTCATAAACGATAGCCAACTATTAAACCAGAGAAATGAGATCATTTTTAAATGCCGTCATAAAAATGCATTTAAATTACTTGTTAAATAGAATTTTAAGTTTACGTCACTCTATCGTACTTGCTAGTTCACTTTCATTTTTTGTTAATTCTTCTATGATCATTTTTGCGTATTGAAGAAATTGTGGTTGGATTCTTCTAAGTATTTTCATATATGCCATTATATGCGTATAACTACTTTGTCTTATGTCTTATGTATATTGTGTATATATGTAGGTTTTCTTGTGTGTATATGGGAAGTTTGTATACATGTGTATGTATGTTTGCATCAATTCTGTGTATAAGCGTGCATACATGGATTTCATGGGAAGGCGTGTGAGTTTGTGAATACGAGTGTGTATATATCTATAAGATGTTTGTATGTATACATGGATGGATGTGTTTACACAAACATTTACACACACACACACACACATATATATATATATATATATATATATTCTTCACTACTCGAGAGCATAATTATTGCAAAAAAATAAAGACACTGTTAAAAAAGTAAACATGTGGCAAGAACTTTCATAACTAGTAGTAAAAAGAATAAACTGAGCCGACGCTGATTCCCTATTGTTTCTCTCTTCATGAGCGTGAAAACAGGAAATATATATGACCCCCAAAAAATATTTTTTTCCTGTTATAGACATAAAAAAAAGTAGAGGGGTGAAAAGTAAATTATACATTGACAAAGTGTAGCGATGGACAGGACGTGTCACCACAATGTCAAGATACATAGCCAACACATCTCTCTCACTCTCTCTTTCTCTTACTATATATATATATATATATATATATAAGCATACACAGACACATATATGTATACATACATATGCATACACACACGCACACACACGTGCACACACACACACATATATATATTATAAGACAGTGAAAGAACACGTAGATTAAATGTCACTATTTAAGAATTTACTTATATAAAGTGTGCTCGATACAGAGTCAAGCTCAATATAAAAGCATTATATCACTACACAAAAAATTTAATGTATATAAGTTTTCATCCACGTGTTCTTTCATTTTCTTGCAATATATATACATATATATATATATATATATATATATATATGTGTGTGTGTGTGTGTGTGTGTGTGTGTGGTGGGTACTTGGTCTATGGTATCTCTTTCTGTCCAATCAAACCACACTTAATATATGAACTCTTTCTCCCGTGACCTTTGTGACCCTAATAAAATAACACGAAAGTTTTCTATTCTGAGTTATATTACTTAGATCCTTCCTTTTTAGAACATTTTTTGGAGTGTTCTGAGAAAGTTTAAATCAAATGAAATCGCAGACTGACGAGATGGATATTTTCCCGTCGAAATAAATTATAATTTATGACCTCTTTAGATTATGTTTTCCCTTATGTATATCCTGTGGCTTTGGATAATATCTATTCAGCTCTCTATATAGATCTATCTCTAATATTTTATATTAAATAGATCTTTTTGGATTATCCTGTCCGTTTACGGCTTTAGCATGCATTATCCACACACACACACACACACACACACACACACACACACACACACACACACATATATATATATATATATATATATGTATGTATATATATACGTGTGTATGTGTGCATTTAAGTGTGTATGAGTCAGTATGTCGGTAGCCTAACGGTGTAAAAGTAATATTCATTGACATTATTATTTATCTATTTTTCAATAAATGCCAATTTGACTGAACGCCTCACTATAAATGACACATCTACGGCATTATCGAATGAGGAAGTCGGATCAAAATTCAGTTAAGTGTACAAAGATCCGGATTTAATAATGCAATAGTGTATATACTATCTTACCCAGTATATGGATACATGTACATTTTTACTCACAGGCATACACACACGCGAGCGTGTATATATATATATATATATATATATATATATATATTAATTGCGCGAACACAGTTCTCTTTCTCTCTCGGGCTATATATATATATATATATATATATATATATAACGTAGAATACTTGGTATATAAGACAGGTAAATTCAGATAGAGAAGAACTCAAAAGAAATTTATTTATAAAAAATTAACAGAGTAATATATTTTAGAAAAAAATTTAGATCTTCTACAATTTCATGGGCAATACGTATTTTGCGTGCGAAATAAGTATTGCCCATGAAATTGTAGAATGTCCAAAAGTTTTTTTTAATACAGTGTAACTCTGATATAAGAGAGTTGTCGGGACCGCATAGAGGTTCTCTTATATCCGGGTTTGGACCATTTTATATACATTACCACAGGCTCTACTTTGGAACCAGATAGAATATCTCTTATATCTGGGTTCTCTTATATTAGGGTATCTTATATCCGGGTTATACTGTATATATATATATATATATATATATATATATATATATAGGTGTGTGTGTGTGTGTGTGTGTGTGTGTGTGTGTGGAGGTAACTTCCAACATAGACATACAGAGACCAAACTTTATCGATGAAGAAAAAGCGAAGAAATCAATGTCAGAAGCCAAGAGATTTTTTAAATGCCAAAATAAAAGGCATCAAATCAGGAAATGGAATCATTCACTTGAATATTGATTGAATGACCCAAAAATTAGCTAAGATTGCTTTCGTTAAAGAGCAAAACATGTTTGTATAATTTTTTTTCTATTTTCCTGGAAGCGACGGCATTGCAGAACAAGTTAATAAATCGGGCATAGATAATTTCTAAATTCCAAATATATAACCTGTGTTAACAAAAAGAATTACCAAATAGACAATTACACAAAAATATAAAATTAAATAAAATGATTTGAATTGTATAAAAATATATATATAATATAGTCATCCGCAGACAGATCTGTTTCGCTGTATTACAGCTCATCAGTACGACTTAAGACTCCGTTCGCATCCAAACCCAGTGATTGAAACCCAGTGATTGAAACCTGACTCCGTCGGCGTCAGTCGGCGATTCTACCCGTAGGCCACGAGCGTCCGGCAGAAGAATGTGGGCTTTTTAGCGTGTATAAACACGCCCAATAGCTAGCGTGATCCAATTCATTATCGAATGAGCGATGCGTATATGCCGGAGTAGCTACTGTTTACAAAGCCTCCCACTCTTCCAGAGTGCTCAATCAGTGTGTGAGAGCGTAAATACTATTTACTAGGTGGTTATTTAACAGTATATGTTTTGAATATATATATATATATGTATATTCAAAATATATACTGTTAAATATAAGAGACAATGAATGTCTATTATGTTTAATCATGAGCCGTTTTCAATATCGTATTTTGGCTTTAATTTCAGCTGTAAATAAAGACAAAAATTCTCCAACATTTGGATAATTTGGTTCTAAGCTTTCGGCTCACATGAGTCATCTTCAGAGAGGTTATTAAGACGGTAATACAATAACATACACCATCACCGACGATTTTATTTTGTGTTGACATTTCGCGCTATCACGCGGTGTGACGTCATAGAACCGCATTGCAAATTTGAGAACTGCGTTTGTTACTTTTGGTAACTATTGCAGTTGCCTAGCGGATTTTTCTGTCAACACAAAATAAATCTTTATGTACTTAATTCATTTATTTTGTTTATTTATTCTAAATCAGCAAAAAGAGCAGCCCAACGTGCCAAATACAGGTGGTGGGTGTTAAAATCAAACCGGTACGAAAATTTAAATATCTGGTAAGTGTTCTAACTGAAGACGGAATGTGCGACACAGAGATCCAAATGTGAATTGGCATGGCGAAGGACGCGTTCAAGAAGCTGAGTAAAGTATTAAGACACAGGAAACTTTCACTAGAAATAAAGAAGAGATTAGTGGGTTGCTATGTGATGTCAGTTCTTCAATATGGCAATGAATGTTGGACAATATCAACAAAGATGAATGGAAAACTTGAAGCAGCTAAAATGTGGTTCTACAGAAGGATGCTGCGGATATCATGGACCACGTATGTGAGCAATGATGCGGTGTTGGAAAGAATGGAAACGAAAAGGAAACTAATATTGAGCATCAGGAAGAGACAACTAAAGTTCCTGAGACATAATGAGGAAGGAGGGCCTGGAGAACCAGATACTAACAGGTCAGATAGAGGGAAAAAGAGACAGAGGAAAGCAGCGGATAGAAAAGGAGAAAAGAGAAGAATGAACATTAGATAGAAAAGAGAGAGAGAGAAGGAAAGATAAGATAACAAAATAACCTTGCTCCTATTCTATCAAACACTCTTCCCATCTGCCCAACCCTCATCCTCGCTATCCTTACTCATCTGTCACCTTCCTCCTGACATTCCCTATGTCTAACCACTCCTTCTCTTTACCTTCCCATATACAGCCACATGCGCAGTAGTGACAGTAGAATGCCTTGCTTGGGGTGAGATGATTAAAAAAATAAAAAATTAAAAAAATAATAGAAGAAATACGACTTTTTGGAGGTGAGTGAATAATTGAAAATATGTCATGCATAACAGAAACATTACTAATAATAATCATAATAATGATAAAAATATTAAGGATAAATATTAGTCAAACAAATCTAATGAAGATACTCATCCTCTTAATGATGAGGATAACATACAACGATAGGTGAGTATGCATTCATAATAACTATTTATATACAAAAAAACAATTTAAAAAGATATAATATATAAAAAAATATCATATATAAAAACTTACATTTCAATAAATTTGATATATATCTATTTTTAATTAGGGTGAAAAAATAATAGAAATAATAATAATAATAATAATAATAACAACATAGCAGTCAGTTAAGTGTCATACGTGAAACACACTTGGGCGATCATGTCTCGAAAGAGACATGATTGACTGGGCAGAAGATTATCCCGCAGTAGACTGCCATTGCTTTCTGCGGTAGACTGGTTGCCAGCCAAGGATATAGAACCCAATCTGCCCTGTTATTTAACCCATCACGGGAGGGAAGAGACGGATTAATACCTTTCCGAAGGGTATTTGCGCGTAAGTGAATGCAATGAATTCAACTGGGATTCGAACTCGCCTCTCCGATTTCTCGTTCCGAGCCGATATCCACTGCACCACAACGCACATCCAGCATTGCAGTAGAGTTCTTAATTATTTATAATATGAAAAAATTATTTACAAAATATAATTATATACTTATATTTAAATATATTAACTATCTACTATTAGTAATGGTGAACGTAATAATAATAATAGTAATAATAATAATAACAATAATAATAATAACAATGAAAGAAAGCAATAAACAGAAGCAAGATTCTGTAGATTCTGTAGAAAAGCGAAACAGAAGCCAAGAACCAACTACTGCGGCAAAAATATGAAAAAGAAAGCTAAGGATAAAGCTCTCGAACAGATGAAACAAAGCTGGCAAGACAAACCTCTGCATGGCCAATATCCAGAACGTGCTAATAAATCCAATGTTGGTCAGGTTAATACTCATCGATGGTTACGTGCATCTGGATTAAAGCGTACCCTGAGACTGAAGGCTTTATTCTTGCAGCGCAAAACCAAAGTATTTTCACTAGAAACTTTCAGGCAAATATTATACATAATGACGTGGATCCAAAATGTAGGTTCTGTGATAAATACCAAGAAACAATGGACCATCTTATCTCAGAATGTTCTGTACTTTCCCCAAATGAATCTAAAAATCGTTACGATAGAATGGGCCAATATTTACATTGGACAATGTGGAAAATATGTAAACAAACACTGGTATGAACATCACCCAGTACCGGTTACAGAAATAGAAGATGTCACCATTCTATGGGATTAAACCCTCTACTCAGACAGAAAAATTCAAGCAAATAGGCCGGACATTATTGTTAAAAACCAGAAAGAAAAAACTTGCCTATTAATTGATATGGCTTGTCCAACGGATTGTACATAACAACCAAGGAATTCGAAAAACTGTCAAAATATAAAGACCTGAAAATTGAAATAGAAAAAATGTGGAAATTGTAAACAAGAATCGTACCAGTTATAGTGGCTGCACTTGGAATGATAAAAAATGGAACAAAACAACACATTGAAAGAATCCCTGGAAACCCCAGCTTAAGAGATATGCAGAAAATTGTCTTGTTAAGTACAGTTCACACACTAAGGAGAACTTAGTCTACGTAACGCTAGGGATGTTAGGGAAGATAGAAAAACATGAAATGGGGCCACAACAACACACCATGACATGTCTTAGTTCTTCCCTCAGATTTGGTAGGTAGTGCGACCATAGCAGAAATCGAAATATGATGAAAAATGACAACATAATAATAAAAGCATGGTAGTAGAGTACCTATGATAGCAATACTGTAAAACTTTTTGAGGGTATAAAGTCTTAATCGGGACATTCCAGGTTATTCCCAAAAAGCAAACTTATAGGTTTAATTTTCATCTTGTTAAGTGATGCTAAACCTGTTTCTATGTTTGCATTTAAAGATCAGTTCGTTTCTCTAGTTTAAAATTCATTGGGATTCCTATATTCGATGATAGCCATTTTTCCTCCAAGCATAGATTACATCTGTCCCTGAAATTGTTGGGAGTGTGAGCATATTTGATGATCCACCGTCCTTTAATTTCCAGTAGTATTTTGATAGGGCTGTTTGTTGTTTCATTGAGACGTTGGAAAATGAATGTTTGTGATTATAAAATCTTTATTTCCAGCTACCTGCAGATATCCCTATGTATACTCTTTTTTGTTGGTGTCCTCCACTGGAAAAATGGTGGCTTCATAAATTACTTTGCCCGAGTTACACTTGCCATCAACGGGGTAGTTGGTTCTGTTGATGCAGTTGCAAGGAGGCTTGTGTTCTTGAAGGTTTGTTGTGGAATTTTCAAGTAATTTATTGTTGTGGGAATTGATTATATTTTGAATATTTTTGGTTGTTGAATAACTTCTTTTTAGAGTTTTCCCGGTTGAATAATTTCTTCAGGTGATTATTTTGCTGGAAGTGTTTAAGTTGAGAAAGTGTTTAAATATGTTTACATTAAACAAATTACAGAATGGAGGGTTGAACCGTATTTTCTTTTTCTTTTTTTATTTTTGCGCATTTAGATTTTCTTTAAAGATTTTCTTGGTATATCAGTTCTCCTCTAAAACTACTCTTTCTGAGTGCTTCGTTGCATACTGATTTGTTTTCGTTAAATATTTTTCTATTGGATGATAATTTATTTATTCTAATATTTATTGTATTGAGGATTTGTTTATTGATTGATTTAGGGTGATTAAAATTGGCATTAATATAGACTGGGGATTGATTTACTTTATGATATGGTTAAAATGAGTTGTTGGATAGATTGAATTGACGTCTAAAAAGTTAACAGTTTTGAGATTAGATGATATCTCTATTTTGAAACCTAGAAATTGGAAGGCTTTTATTATTTTTTTCTGAATTCTAGATGTTAGGAGTCCATATATATATATAACAACAGAAGCAAAATACAGATTCTTGAGGCAATATTCATTAAAACACTTAAGCCATCAATTAATAGAATCAGTTATGAATACTGTAGTAATGTTCTAAAATATTTGTAAGAAGAGTAGTTTTTTCATGCTTTAACATGTGCATGACCATGACATTACAACATTTAAAAAATTCCATTTTGGATAATTTTTACATTCTAATGAACGCAAGCAATTTGTCAACCGTTATATTTGAAGCAGGAAAAAATGTACAGTAATTTTTAGCAACACAGTTTTCCGGTTACATTCGTTACCATAACACACACGCCTGAAGATGAACTCGGAAAGAGGTTGAAAGTACTTGGGTACCTTAAGAAATGAATGAAAATAACTTCTATGAATGTTACAGCTCATTTTTGACATCTTCTGATTGTAATACAGAAAAGATTACCCGTGAGTATGAACGGATTTTATTAAAAATAAGCAAACGTAGTGTTTGTGATTTATTTAATCTGACATGTTTAAAAGAAAATTTGTTGCCTAAATACACAAATTTTAATATATATATATATAGGAGAGGGAGATGTTTGTAGGATGTATAATATCCGAAATATATGTGAAAACGATGAGACAAAATGGAATTTTTGTAAATATGCGTTTCACCAGAAAAGCGTAAGTTCTCTTTGGCTTCCTCAGTTTAAAATGAAAGAAATACAAAATCATGTGTTAGGAAAATGCCTTGTGATCTCTGAGGATAAGTGTGTAACATAAAGGGTAATTCATTTGATTTATAATACCCACTTATTTTCTCATATACAAAGGTTCTGTCGTTCTTTAGATTTAAACTGAGGAAGCCAAAAACAGGGTACGCTTTTCAGGCGAAACGCATCTTTAATAAAATGTGTCACTTTGTCTTTTCGTCTTCATATATATTCAATGAACCACTACTACAAAATTTGAGATCTAATAGCTTTTGTCGTTCCAGTCTACTCATCATAAAATCATTTACTTTTGAATTCGGAATTATTTGAACAAAGGATTCCTTGCACTCATTAATGGAATATTTTTTTCTTTTCTTTCGTTCTTATTAATGCCAAAAACAAGTGCATGCATCAAGTTAAAGTTATTTGGATGACTGGTTACATAAAGCCCTTATCGATTTGGTTAAAAAGTACAGAAATTGTTGTTTTTTTTTTTCTACTGTAAAATGGTTTCAGTAACAGGAAATAAAATTGTTACTAAAGTTAAAATTGCAGAAATAATTAGGACCGCGATGCTTTATTGAAAAGAGCGTTAAATTATTGTCTCGAAAGAAAAGCAAATTCATGAATATTATACGAGCCATTTCTTACCCCAGTCCACTACGGCTTAGAGGTCCTTTTCAAGCTCGGCAGCGAGGTTCGCTTTGTCGCCCACACCAGACTTTTGATCGAGGCGAGAGTAAACTGTGGTGTCATCGTCGTACATGTCTACTTGGGTTCTTATGGTATCGAGAGATCATTAATGTAGTTCATAAAAAGCGTAGGACCTACGATAGAGCCTTGAGGGACACCCGAGTTCGTATGGTTGTTCTGGGAGGCATGCCCGTTTAATACCACCTTCAATGTGCGGTTAAAGAGGAAAGGACTGGATTAGGTCAAACAGGAAAGACTGGGCTAGCAAGCATTTTTGCCTTTGCGGTAATAAAAAAAGCACCAAGTGTCTAAACTTCACCTAAAATCTTCCATTTTCATGGAGATGGAAAATTGACATGATTCAAGTCATTTTAACTTTTCTTTCTCAAGATAAAATTTGAAATGTGCTCTAGTTAGAAATGTAAGTATATTTAATTTAGGTACCTCCAATCAGTGATGTGCGTTGTGGCACAGTGGATATCGGCTCGGAACGAGAAGTCCGGAGATCCGAGTTCGAATTCCAGTTGAATTCCTTGCATTCACTTACGCGCAAATACCCTTGGGAAAGGTATTAATCCGTCTCTTCCCTCCAGTTATGGGTTAAATAATAGGACAGATTGGGTTCTAGAGCCTTGGTCGGCAATCAGTCTACCGCAAAAAGCAATGACAACCTACTGCGGGAATAATCTTCTGCCCAGTCAGTCATGTCTCTTTCGAGATATGATCGCCGAAGCTTGTATCACGTATGGCACTTAACTGACTGACCTCCACTCATTTTCGATACTTAAATTGAAATTGAAATTTTAAAATAAATAAGTTATCTTCAATCATTAAAATAAGCTTTAATTGAAAGCCAAGCTATTAAATTTAATAATTCTAATAAGCAAAACATACTGGTATATTTTAACCGAAATGATATTGATTGAAATCTAAAATTTTGAAATTTTACAATTTTTTAAAAGTATACAGCCATTTTTTTATTGATTGACACATTACGTAAACAGTAGCCAAATTTCTGTTTTAAACATCTTGCAAAAATAAAATATACCTCGCTGTCACGTTATTTAAGTCAATTTTTAAAATTGAAACTTACCTTTATAAAGATAAAGTTTGAAATGTGCTCTAGTTAGAAATGTAAGTATATTTAATCTGTCGATAAATTTGATGTTTTGGAATATGAACGACTAAGTATCAGCAAGAACTTTCTAGACAATCCAATATAAAAGAGGCAACTTGATATCGGTAAAAAAAGAAAGATAGAATGAATGTCTCCTGCCAATACTGCTTAAATAATGGATTTTTTCCGTTTTGAATGGATAAAAAAACATATCAAAGACGCTACTTGGTTACAGTGTTAAACTCCTTTTCTATTTATTTCTTCCTACTATGATTTCTTCTAATTTGATACAAGATATGAGACTTTGATTATTAAAGTTGCTGTACAGTAGTAATAATCAATAATTGACTCGCTAATCAATCCACTAATTTGGCAGGGGCAGCTCGACAATTTCCGCACGAATGAAGAGGAGTCTTGAACCAAAACAGACATGGTTTTACAGAAAGATGCTGAGGATGCTTTGAACGGAATGCGTGAGAAACGATGGTTTACTTTTAAAGAAAATTAGAACAGAAGACTCAAGGAACAAGTGCCATACGTGATACATACTCATGTGTCGAAAGAGACTTGATTGTGTGGGCAGGAGATTTTCACGCAGTAGGTTTCCGTTACTTTCTGCGGTAGTCTGTTTGCCAACCAAGGTTACATAACCCAATCTGTCCTGCCAATTAGCTCTTAACTGGAGGTAAAAGAGGTGGATTAATACTTTTTCCGAGCGTATTTGTGCGTATGTGAATGCTACGAATACAAATAGTATTCGAATTCGTTTGTCCGTTTTCTTGTTCCGAGCTGATATCCACTGCAACACAACGCACAATTTTACTTTTAAATAGACAGTTGCAATTTCTCGGGTAGATCACGAAGAAAAAACGTTTGGAAAACTTGACACTCACAAGACTATTAGAGGGAATCACTTACCTAACAAGATTATGTAAATAAATAATATGCGATAGAGTGAGAGAGATAGAAAGAAAAGAAACACTGATACAACGGATAGAAACTTGTCCACGTTCTGAAGGCGAATATAAAGAATAATCATTAGGTTCAGACGTCTAAAGAACAGGTGACCATGTGACCGATAAGTTAATCTGGGGACAGGAAACAATGATGTGGCACTGGAAGCAGGAAAATGAACATTCATATGTTACTATTGGTTACCAAAGTTATGGTCGGTAATTATGGCGCCATGTTGTCAATGGAACGATTTTTTTCTTGACGATAAGCAGCGAGCGATCATTTTCCCTTCTCTTCTGACGCTGGTTTATAAATAGGCTGGCCAGAAATTAAAGGAAGAGATGCCCGTGCTTGATACAACTAGAAACAGGTATTTTATTATTATTATTATTATTATTATTATTATTTGGAAAAGATGTTGATTGTTGCAGGGGTAGTGTCCAGACACATGCACCTACATCAGTGGTTCCCCAACTTTTTTTGTTATTTCCCCCTGCACCCAGTTGAACCATCCAGATTTCTCCCTTCGTGTGTATGAGAGAAAGAGCAGTTAAAACACACTGAGACTATTTACTAATTTATTTTTCAAATATACAAATACACTGATAAACTTATAGTTACAGAGTAAAGTGGATAGAGAGCAGTTATTAACAACTAAGCATAGTCATAGAGAGCGGTTAGTAACAAATAAAAGGACTTTTGTTTGTAACAGGCACTCTCTCTCTCTCTCTCTCTCTCTCTCTCTATCTCTATCTATCTATCTATCTATCTATCTATCAGATATAAGAAAATCCATCTGAGTTTTTTTCTATTTAGTAGGTAGTGTAATTATTTTCCCCGTGGTAGCTTCAAATGTTCCCCCAGGGGGAAATTTCCCCCAGTTTGGGAATCACTGACCTAAATGCACACATAAAAATATACACACAAATCTATATACGTTAAAGTAGCTACATCCACAGAAATGCGATACCTATGGTTTAAAACTAATTTTTAAAAATAAAAAAATCTTACTTGAAGCTTTTATCTTATTTTTAATTTCAAGCTTATAGATTAAATTTAATATTTCTAATAAGCAAAATACTTTGCTGTATTTCAAAAGTAATTTAAATTGACTGGGAAGAAGATTTTGCTTCGAAATCACTAAAATCGCTGATTTTAGTGTAAGTTTTAGCCATCTTTTATCACAACGTTGTTATGGTGCCCTCCTACGAATAATGGACTCTTCCTCTTTGTCATATATGATTACCTGCGTAACTTCCGGAAAGCAGTTAACGAAGGCAGTTAACAAGAGCAGTTAACGACGGCTATTACTTAGGCAATAAGCAGCGTAATAATACCTTCGGACTTATTTCTAGTTACTTATTTCTCTATTACTTATTATTAACACTTCCTTTGAATATCTTATTTCTTCTTATGCTAATACACTGTTTTGCACTTAGCTCCTGTGTTCCGTGTCTTACTTCCGGCACAAACCGGTCACTACAACTTTGCGGCGAAGTTTCGCCACAACTCCACAGCAAACGTAATTATCTATTAAAAGTCTTAAAAAAAATAATTTCCTAAAACTTTATTTGAGGAATATTACCTAATTTGAAGTTTAATTAATCTCATTTAAAACATATGTTACTTACTTTAAGTTTAAAATACAGCAGAAATGCATTTAATACTTCGGTAGGTGTTTATTTAAGGTTGACTGCTCGATTGAATTTATCTATTTTTTCCTCGGTGGACATATCTGTAAAAATTACTTGAGAAATATGACATGAGCACCTTTATATCATTTTTGACAACCTAGTAATTTCAAAAATTTATTAAAATTCTTTTTTATAATCCTAATGCTTTTTTAAAATTATGTTTTAAATAGTTATTGGTCTTATTTTCTGATAATGTCGTGTATGGACGTCCGTATTTACAAAAATTGACACGATTATTTACAGAACAAAAAATTTTAAATTCTTTAAAATTATTGGTAATCACTAAATTGTAGTAAGTTTTTCCATTTATGATTAATAAATATAACTTTTACTTTATAACAATATCACCTATCCGCTAAAAAATGAATGCAGAAATTTATAAGATTTAAAACCTTCAATTATTCTAATTAACTTAAAAATAAAAATAATTCTTGTAAAACTTATTATTCATCGATAAAAACGTTTTAACAAAATAAGTTCCATAATTTAGCTTCTTCATAAAGTCAAATAAAATCTTGTCTGATCAATTAATATCTTAGTTTCATTGCATTTATTATTTTACGATTCAGACACTGATTTTCAATAAATGAAGATCCGATTTTACAAAAAGCAAAAAACTGACTGAAATTCTAAAGAACGTTTGCGCATATGTAATATTCAGTCAGTCACTTAAGTACCATACGTGATACACACTTTGGACGATCATATCTCGAAAGACTGACTGACTGAGTAGAAGATTATTCCGCAGTCGGTTGCCAATTGCTTTCTAATTAAGAAACATAAAGACATCCACCATCAAAATTTCAAAATTACAATTGCGTCTGATATTCGGTGACTGTTATAGTCGCATAGCAATGTTTTATGTCTACATTTATGTCAACATTTTGATGGTGGATGCCTTAATGTTAACATCCCTGTAACCTCTCTGAAGATGGCTCATGTGAGCCGAAAGGTTAGAAGCAGCATAATAAAAATAATATCCAAATGTTGGACTGTTTTTGTCTTGAAAAATACACCTGACATTAAAGCCAAAATACGATGTTTAGAATGGCTCATTATTAAACATAATAGACATTAATTGTCTATTATATTTAACAATATATGTTTAGAAAATTATTTCCTACCACGACATATATATATATATATATATATATATATATATAACGGAAATTAATGAAACTGGTTATAAACAACCGCCAATTGTAAAACAAATTTTTGTTACAAAAATGTGTGTCATTCGGCAGGTTTTGAACCTGCAACACCTATCTACATAGGGGAAGCCACCATGAAATCTGGCGCGTCTTAGACCTCTCAACCACAAATTCCGATAGGCTTAACAAAAGATTTATCGTAAATAATCAGTCCGGTAGAAATAAATATACAATACTACTTGATTATGAACAGAATATCTACTTAAATACGAGTATTTGATCAAAAATAATGTTTAAACAAGCCATTTCAAATTATCGGTTGTTTAAAGACCATTTTGTTAATCTTCGTTAATTTCCGTAACATTTGTTGACATTACTATACATTTCAGTGCATATTTGGTTATTTACGGTGAATCTAAAATTGTGTTATATAGGCTTGATTTGACTTCGTTTAGACTGTTGGTCATTCGTGGTTAAGTGTTCTAAGTCGCGCAAGATCAATTGGTGGCTTCCCCTATGTAGATAGGGGTCGTAGGTTCGAATCCTGCCGAATGACACACATTTTCGTAATAAAAATTTATCGTAAATAATCAGACCGGTAGAAATAAATATATAATACTGTTTGATTATAAACAGAATATCTACTTAAATACGAGTATCGATAAAAATAATGTTCAAACAAATCATATTTCATATATATATATATATATATATATATATATATATATATATATATATATATATAAGCATGCGGTGTGGGTATAGAGGAATCCAAAGGAGTATCCTGTACAAACAGTGGGAGGATAACTCTCTAAGAGAGCTCTAAATATATCTGTATATAAATACATATAGAGCATATATAAGAAAAATTAAGCCAGATACATTATTTCATGGTAAATCGGAAGTGTAGGCCTATTTCAGCCGAATCATCATCAGCTTCCGTACTTATTGTAAAAAGTCTGTGTGTGTGTGTGTGTGTGTGTGTGTGTGTGTGTGCTCAAAATTAAAACTACATAGTGATTGTTAGTTTCTCGTCTGAAACGTTTATTAAACCACGGCATGTTCTGATGATAGCTCTAAGCCTAAAACTGTAGTGAATGGCGTATTTTCTCCCGACTGTCATGCTATGTTACATAAACATCTAATTTAGTGATAAATTTTCAAGTTTCTGAGATTAGATGTCTTTAGTTTCGTTTCCTGTCATTTAATGCTTGGTTGCTAAATCTGTTCGAAGTTGGGATACAGCATTTTACCGGCATTTTTAAAAATTCAGGTAAAAAAATAAATAAGAAGAGAAAAGGATAAAAGAAAATATCTGAACGGCGAGGCTCTTTGTTGTGTAAAATATAAGTCGAAACTTTCCCGCCGTCACCGTATCAGTGGCCTGTTTTGTTCTGTTTGGAAAATGCACAATAATAATAATAATAATAATAATAATAATAATACAACTGAGAATATACGTAAAAATTCCGAGGATTTCACATGTTTTTCCAGATTTGCAGAACTTCTAAAAATCGCTCAATAACGAACTAAAGCTATAACATCTCTCACAGTTTTCCTGGTCACGTATACGTCGTCTCTTGGCGTTGTTTTTCTCTTCCGGCCGCATTTCCTTTTATGTTTTGGGCTGAGATAGATAGATAGATAGATAGATAGATAGATAGATAGATAGATAGATAGATAGATAGATAGATATGAAGGAGAATAAGATAGATAGATAGATAGATAGATAGATAGATAGATAGATAGATAATGAACAAAATGGATGTTTTCCGAGGAACTTTCACACTTTTCCTGATCACGTATACGTCGTCTCTTGGCGTTGTTTTTCTCTTCCAACCGCATTTTTCTTTACATTTTCGATTGATGGATCCAATTTGTTTTTTCGCCTTGATGACACAACTGACAGTTGAAAGGCTAACGCAAACAGTATCCACGATATCTATGTAAGGCTTGCCAATGTGTTTGTGCAGCGTTTCAATTTTCGTACACTTTCTTAAAGTAATATTTATCTGAGAAAATGGTCATAGGGCAACTACCCAACAGTTGAGACATAAGTATCTGAATGTTATAGAAATTTGATGCAATCACGGATATTTTTTATGGCAAACAAATTTAATCATACAGCCCGAAAATAGATTCATATTACTGCATATCATTGCAAATGACTTAATTCTTGGAAAAAATAAAAATCGATTACACCTGGTAATTTTGGAATAGATAGACTAAACTATCGCCCGGTTCAAACTTCTCCCACGTATATTGAACAGGTGAAGAGGCTCATCCCTTGTTTCCTGTTTAGGATGCGTTTTCCGGTTTTCTCTTTTCCAATCTCTCCACTCTTATGTAGCCTCCTGCACATCAGTGGCGTTACCGCCTTGCTCGGGGTGATATGATTAAGAAAAAAAAAACTCCAGTGAGTTTAAAACTGACCGTATTGTGAAAGTAAGTCATTTAAAGCAGTTTTTCAAATATATTTCACAAGGGTGTATCCGTCATATATATGCTAACTGCTCCTATTCTGTTGACGCAAATAATATCCACAATCTCTAAGTAAGGCTTGCCAGTGTGTTTGTGCAGCGTTTCAATTTTCGTACACTTCCTTAGAGTAATATTCATCTTAGACAATGGCCATAGGACAACTACCCAACAGTTGAGACATAAGTATCTGATTGTTATAGAAATTTGATGCAATCACATATATTTTTCAAAGCAAACAAATTTAATCATACAGCCCGAAAATAAATTCATATTACTGCTCATGATTGCAAATGACTAACTCCTGGAAAAACAAAAATCGATTACACCCTGTCACTCTAGTGTACACTCTTTTGCACAATGGTGTATACGTCATATAATTGCTAACTGCTCCTATTCTGTTAACACAAACAATATCCATGATCTCTATGTAAGGCTTGCCAGTGTGTTTGTGCAGCGTTTCAATTTTTGTGCTCTTCCTTAGAGTAATATTCATCTCAGACAATGGCCATCGGATAAATTCCCGACAGTTGAGACATAAGTATCTGAGTGTTATAGAAATTTGATGCAATCCCAGTTATGGTTAGAAGTTAGAGGTTAAAATTATATTTGGGGTTATAGCGATGGGACGAACAAAAGAGACTCAGTCATTTTTTTTTTTTTTGACGAATAAAATAAAATGCAATTATTTAAAAAAACATTTTTAGACGTCCATACGCCCTTGTGCAAATTAAGTTAAACAAAACGAATAATATCTTCCTAGGATCTTTCACACTTTTCCTGATCACGTATACGTCGTTTCTTGGCGTTGTTTTTCTCTTCCGACCGCATTTTCTTTTATGTTTTGCGCTGAAATAGATAGATAGATAGATAGATAGATAGATAGATACTTGTGCAAATTAATTGCAACAAAAAGAATAATATCTTCCTATGATCTTTCACATTTTTCCTGATCACGTATACGTCATCTCCTGGCATTGATTTTCTCTTCTGGCCGCATTTTTCTTTTACATTTTGGACTAATAGATCCAGTTTGTTTGTTTACCTTGATAACATGACTGACAATTGAAAGGCTGACACCAACAATATCCGCGATCTCTATGCAAAGCTTGCCAATGTGTTCGTGTAGCATTACAATTTTCGTACGCTTCCTTGGAGTAATGCAAGTTTTTTAAGTAACCTAACTAGTTCAGTCAATTAAGTGCCATACGTGAAACACGCTTTGGGCGATCATGTCTCTTTCGAGGTATGACTGACTGGGAAGGTGATTATCCCACTGTAGGTTGCCATTGCTGTCTGCGGTAGACTAGTTGCCAGCCAAGGCTAAAAAATCTAATCTCTCCTGTTATTTGATAGTGCCATAAAAGGGATACACGTTTCGGGCGATCATGTATCGAAAGAGACATGACTGACTGGGCAGGTGATTAGTCGTTAGTCTAACACCGTTTTTATATTTCAACATTTTGTTGCTTTGTAGCTATTATTTAATATTTTTTTTAAACAAGCAAGACGGAAACGCCACTTGTAGACAGTGGGGTACAGGGAGCGAAAGTAATAAAAAACACTGAATGTTGTAGGGATTGAGTAAAAGACAAATAATAAACGGTATTCAAGAAGATTGTAGTCATCAGGGAAGCAAGTAAACGGAAGGGAGTTCCACAGGTAGGAAATGCGAGAAAATAAACTATTCGAGTAGAAGTGGCGGTCGCATTTAATTATTTCAGCAGTAAAAGTGTGGGACCTAGATGCCAATCTAGTAGCAGGTTTAAATTCATGAAGGAAAAAATTTATAATAATAAGTTTTAATCCTTTGTTCATAAAGGAACGAGGGTTTTAAATAGAGGTGCTTATTTCATACTCCATCTCCAATAATCATCGACGTAGAAAACAAAGGTTTATTTTTGGATTATTTTTTAAAAAAATACATCGTATAAGGCGGGAAATACTATAACATTTTAAATAATGAAATCAATTTATCTTAGATTCATAAGCAACACATCTGTTGTTTTCCAGAAATATCATTGACCTTGTCTTTCTTCAATGTAATATTTTCTCATCTATAATTTCTCTTATGAAATTAGACCCCTTTTTTACTTATTTTTTTTTCTTTCATGCACAATACCACCTGCTCTTACGATTACGTTATAGGTACACCAATACAAAAAGACATGCGTGTGCTTCTTTGCCAATTAGCACGGTCCAGCGGTCAGGAAAGCTCACAAAGAAAATGATACAGTATATTGTTACGATGTCCTCGACTTGAAAATAAAATAAAAAGCATGAATTAAAATAAACAGGTGTTATTCTAGATGTCTAAACATGGTTCAGTCTTTGTCCTCTTGGTGAACAAAAGTTTTGCATGTCAGATATTCTTATAACAAAAAGAAGGGGACTTTTTTCCCATCTGGTGTTGAGCGTTTTAACACATGCCGTTCAGTTCAGCGCCTCCTTGGCCCCACTTTTTCAACCGACATGAAATGGGACGACTACATCGAATCTATACCTGTATCTACTGCTAAGAAGGGCTGGTCTCTGTGTCGTGCCAGAAAGATAATTAGTTTTAGCCTCCATAAACTGAGTAGATATTCATCTGTGTGCTCACCCTGTAACACAATGTGACACAAGGTTAAAATTTAATGTGCGATTTCTGGAAGCATATAAAATTTGCTCAAGCCGATCAGCACTTCCATTTTTGTGGATGCCTTCTCTCTAAAGTGGGGTACTGTCTCGAAGGATGCACCCTGGGACTTTGAGCTACTTTCAACTTTCCGACATGACCACTATAGAGAAACTTCCCTACCACCATCAGCATGGCTGATGCTAGTCTCCTTGAGAGCAACACATTGTGACTCCTTGGCTTGACTTTTTCAACTAACCTGAAGTGGAATGACTACAGCGAATCTATAGGTGAATCTACTGCTAAGATGGTTGGGTCACTGTGTCGGGCCAGAAAGTTCTTTTTTTGTCAGAATCCACATTGAGCATTTATACATCCGCCATGGAATAATATTGCCATATCTGGTAGGGTTCTTTTCATCTCAAGGTTCTTTTATATTGAATGCTGCTGCGATATCGGGTCGGGTGCTCCTGCTACTCATCTCGAGGTTCTCGACAAAATCTAAAGAAGAATCTGCAATATAATAGACCCTGACTTTGCATCTCGACTTCAGTCACTTTCTCAACGATATGACGTGGATTCCCATTGTCTAATTACAAATATTTTTATGGCAATGCGCTGACGAGTTTTTTTTTCCATGGTTCATTGACCACGTAAATTTAAGCGTGTTACTAGATTGGCACCAAGGCCCCACCCATTTACCGTTGAAATAGTTAAACGTAACCGCCAATTCTACTCCAGTTTCTTTTATCACACTTCCCATTTGTGAAACTTAATTTCGTTTACTTGCTTCCCTGATGGCTACAATGTCCAAAATCTTAAATGCAACGTGAATTACCATCCTCTATTTTATTGAGTTTGGGTTTGAGTTTTCTTTAATGGCATATCAACACCTCTGTGGGTTAATTAATGCCAAAAATGGTGCGGTCTTAAGGTTTGTTTTTTTTTATGTTCAGTTATTCTAAGTAGGTTGATTTAGTCAGATTTTAATTATTTCTTTTTGTTTTTCTTCTTTTTTATTTTAGAAAACTAAAAATGTCTTCTAGTTTTGTATCAAAAAATGTCTGCTGAGAATAATACTTCTATAAAAGTGTATTTTTATACCTTTCCAAGGGTTTTGACCCCAGTTTAGGGGTTAAATATTTGCCCATAGCTAGGACCCTAACAGGTGCTACCACTCGGGGCCAGGATGGACCTGGGAACAACATCAATTACGAGGTGGTTCCATGCTCCTCACAACCTCCTAATCAGAGGCCTTGCTGCCGAATGCAGTTTACTATCATGTCCAGGACCCTATCTTATTGAATCCCGTTCATCTTTTATCCATTCTTTAATACCCACTGTATCCAGTTTTTTTCACTCACGGTAACCTCCTCTGCATTAGTGGCGGTTTAGCAGTGCTTCAGGTCATATGATTAAAAAACAAACAAACAAAAAACAGTTATTAATCTTTTAAGGGAAATTCTACAATTGAACCCAAATATAATGATACCGATTCTCACTGTGTGCTTCCGACTTGTACTCTTGTGGCAAAGTAAACTTGGTTTTGTAATAACAACCTTCCTGCTAGCTTCAGCTAACATTGCTAGGTCTGTTGCTGGGAAAAGTTAATTCACTGTGTTATGCTAAATGATGTAAAGAATATGCATACATCTTGGTTCCCCTTTCAGTAATATGATTGGCTGGTGTCAGCCATAAATACAGACTAAGGGCGGGGACGCCTAGGACTACGCTAATTAAAACGCCTATTGACTACGCCTATAGCATAAGCCTACGCCTAAGCATACTGCATATGACTACGACGAGTAGCACTTCCTGCCTGTGGAATTCCTTTCCATTTACTTGCTTCCCGGACAGCTACAATTTCTAAGAATTTAAATGTAAAGTCAATAGTCATCTCTTATCTCACTAACCTGCATCCTATCTCTCTCTCTCTCTCTCTCTCTCTCTCTCATGCTCCTTCATCCGTCCACTCCATTCTCATCAGTATTCTCATCCTTCTCTTACCTACTTCCTGACACCCTCTATAACCTGTCACTCTTTCTCATAACTTTCCTTCTATGTAACCCCCAGCAAAACAGTGGCAGTAAAACACCTTGCTTGGGGCGATATGATTATAAAAAAGTCATTTCTCATCATAGTAACCAGCATCCTCTCTCTCTCTCTCATGCTCCTTTCTCCGTCCACTCCACTCTCATCAATATTCTCATCCTTCTCTTATCAACTTCCTGACACCCCCTATAACCTACCACTCTTTCTAATAACTTTCCCCCTATGTAAGCCCCTGCAAAGCAGTGGCAATAAAATACCTTGCTTGGGACGATATGATTATAAAAAAAAATTCTATACTATTATCAGGATATAAAGTGGGGGATCAATTCTACATTACAATCAATATCTGAACTGATCCCTCACTTTATGGCCACACTCATTCTTCTTTTACTCTCTTCCTGACACCCCCTATAACCTGACACACTTTCTCATAACTTTTCCTCCTATGTAACCCCCTGCAAACCAATCACAGTAAACTGCCTTGCTTGGGATGATATGATTATAAACAAATATCTAAGCTGCGCTTAGAAAATCAACAAATATCTGATGTGATGCTGAAAAATTCTCGGCTTACTAAGGTACTAAATTGTGATAATCATGTCTTCAGTGAAAACGTGGTTCTGACCAGAGAATTTACCCACTTCCTGACACCACTTAAAACTTGTCACTCTTTCTCATAACTTTCCTCTTATGTAACCCCCTGCAAAACAGTGGGAGTAAAATACTTTGCTTGGGGCGATATGATTATATAAAAAATGTGTTAAATGAATAGTAATATAGAAATAAATAAGTATTATTATGCTGCCTGACAAGCTGTCGTCAATTGCTCTCATTAAGGGCTTTACTTGACTGCTCTGAAGAAGTCACGCAGATAATTTATATATAGCAAGAGGAAGAGCTCATTCCTCATAGGAGGGCACCATAACAAAAGCATTTTAACAGATGGCGGAAAATTTGCCACCGAAATATGAACGCGCATTCAAATGACAAAAAAGTGCCTTCCAAAACATAAACAATGTATAAAGAAACAGGAAAATATTGTTAAAAGTAAAGAATAGCGTGCTGAAATGTTATATAATTGCTTTATATGGCAGCGAATGTTTGACAATTTCTGAACAAATGAAGGGGACACTTGACAGAGTTGTGGTTTTACAGGTTGATGCTGAAAATATTATGGATTGAGTATGTGAGCAACGCAGACATGAATAAAGAGATAAGAAAAGTGACAGGACAAAAACAAAAAAAAACCTGCCCTTCAACAGGATGTATAAAAGCCAAGGATGGAATGATAATACTGGAGAAAAAGGAAATACTCAAGCGATGGGAAGAATATATAGACGGTCTTTTCCACTACAAGAGAGAGGAACCGATGATACGCTAAGATGAAGATGGACCGGAAATATTAAAGTCCGAAGAGGAAGCTGCAATGGCCAAACTGAATAGAAACAAAGCAGCTGGTCCAGACGGCATTATAATGGAGGGCTGTTACCCCTGGAAGAATTCGGCATAGAGAAAATTACGAAATAATAATTTAAATATATAATAGTGGTATAATGCCAGACGACCTATACAAATCCATTTTCATTGCCTAAAAAGCCAGGTACAAACAAGTGTGAACTACACCGAACTATCGGTTTAATGAGTCACATTACAAAACTGATCGACCGAATACTGATGATTAGAGCAAGAAGTAGAATCAAGCCAGGAATAGGACAAGAACAGTGCGGGTTCGTCAAAGACACTGGAACAAGGAACGCCATATTTATGATTAGGATGCTATCTGACTGGCCAACAAAAATGCAGAAGGACATACCTATGCTTTATTGACTATGCAAAAGACTTTGACAAATTACGCCACAAAGAATTGATGGAGATGCTCGGCAGGCTCGATATATTTGGGATAGACATTAGGGTAATTAAAAAAACTCTACTGGCAGCAAACTGCCTCCATACGGACAAGTTACGAATTCAGCAGTTATACAAAGATAGAAAGAGGCGTAAGACAGGGATGTGTATTTTCACAGGATTTATTTAACTAGTACAGTGAGAATATTTTGAAGACCCTAGATGTAATGCCAGGATTTGTCATCGGAGGTTACAATCTGAACAACATAAGATACGCAGACAACACAATGTTGATTGCAGACACGAAAATAAACTGCAAAAAAATCAAGCAGGTACGAAAATTTAAATATCTGGGAAGTGTTCTAACTGAAGACGGAAAATACGACACAGAGATCCAAAGGCGAATTAGCATGACTAAAGACGCGTTACAGAAGGTGAGTAAAGTATTAATACAAAGAAAGTATTAAAGTATTAATACACAGGAAACTTTCACTAGAAACAAAGAAGAGAGTACTAGAATGCTATGTGATGTCAGTTCTTTAATACGGCAGGGAAAGTTGGACAATATCAACAAAGATAAAGGGAAAACTTGAAGCAGCTGAAATGTGGTTCTACAGAAGGATGCTGCGGATATCGTGGACCGAGCATGTGAGCAATGATGAGGGGTTGAAAAAAATGGAAACGGAAAAGAATTTGTTTTAATCATTTCACCCCAAGCAAGGCATTCCACTGCCACTATTGAGCAGGGAGTTACGCAGGGGAAAGTGATGAGAAAGGGTGGTTAGTTATCGGAGGGAGGGTGGTAGACGGATGAGGATACCGAGGATGGGGTTGGGTAGATGGGTAGAGTGTTTAAGAAAATGGATGCGAGTTAGTGTGATAGATGTCTATTAACCTTACATTTAAATTCCTGAAGACTGTAGCTGTCGGGGAAGCAAATATTTGGAAGGGAATTTCACAGGCGGAAAGTGCGAGAAAAGAATCTGTTAGAGTAGAAATTGCGGTTACATTTTATCTGTTTCGCTGTAGAAGGGTTGGACCTAGTTGCTAATCTCGTAACTCTTGCAAATTCATACCTAGGGGCACCAGTGAACTAAGTTCATCGGAGCAGAAGCAGTGAATAAAAGAAAGAGACAAACTAATTTCCTGGGGCATGCAACATATTTGAAGGGCCTGAGCAGGTGGATGACAGAACGGGGACTGAGAAACGTTACAGGAGAAAGCGTGCTAAGAGACACCAGGGATAGGCAGACGGGGAAGACCATGATCGTTTACGTCCTGAAAGGATAAGGTACATAGAAGAAGAAGAAGAAGAAGAAGAAGAAGAAGAAGAAGAAGAAGAAGAAGAAGAATGTGAGCAACGAGGAATGACTACAAAACGGATACATCGAATCAGAAAGGGACAATTGAAATTTATGAGATACATAATAAGAAAAGACGGTTTGGAGAATGAGACAGTCACATGATATATTGAAGGTAAGAGGCGCTGATGGAAACATCAAATGACGTCCCTAACGAGCTTAGGTAGGTGGATAGAAGAACAGGGAATGGGAGTGTTCGTAAAAAGACAGACATTGCAAAGAGTTCCAAAGAATAGGAATTAGTGGCGTGCCAACGTCATAACACTTATTGGTCATACGATTTTAAATTCGAAACTATGTTCTAAACGATTTTATCACAGGACTTCTAACGTTTAAACACTAACAATCTACTTAAGATAAAAAATGGTGTCCTGACTCCTTTGCTAAAAATTTATAAGGCTCACAAGTATTCTCTGCCTACTCTGATGATAACTTAAGAAAATCCAAAGCTTGGATAGGTCCCACCCTCTTACAGTGAAACAGATAAGATGTAACCGCAATTTCTACTCCAACAGCTTCTTTTCTCGCACTTCCTGCCTGTGGAATTCCCTTCCGTATACTTGCTTCCCGATAGCTACAATCTCTAAGAGTTTAAATGTACGGTCAATAGACACCTCCTGACAAACTAACTCGCATCCATTCTCTGAAACACTCTTCCCATCCACACAACCCTCATCCTCGGTATCCTTACCTGTCTATCACCCTCCTTCTGACTTTCCCCTATGTAACCCCCAACCACTCTTTCTCATCACTTTCCCCTATGTAACCACCTGACCCGTCTTTCGCATCATTTCCCTGTATGTAACCCCCTGCGCAACAGTGGCAGTGAAATGCCTTGCATGAGGTGAAATGATTAAAAAAATATTGCTTTAATTTTTCTACCGAAATGAACTTCTTGTCGGAATTTCTTAATGTTTTAAGAGGGAAAAATCGATCAATAAAATATCTGTCGTTTTCAATAGTATCCACCTTAGACGATAGAATGTTGTTGAGATCCATGACTATTAGTTTGGTTTGGTTTGGTATGGTATACGGCATATCAAGCCATTTGGCCATTGATTACAGAAATTTAATGTTTTAATCTTGTATTTAAATAATGAAAAATATATTTTAGGTAGTAGGTCTACTTTTATGTATGAGCCTCGTGCGTTGTGGCGCAGGGAATATCGGCTCGGAATGAGGAATTCCAGTCGAATTCATTGCATTCACTTACGCGCAAATACCTTGGGTAGGGTATTAATCTATCTCTTCTCTCTCCAGCTATGGGTTAAACAGAAGGATAGATTGGGTTTCATAGTTTCGGTTGGCAACCAGTTTACTTTAGGAATTAATGGCAACCTACTGTGGTAAAATCTTCTGCCCAATCAGCTATATCTCTTTCGAGACATGATCACCCAACCGTGTATCACGTTTGGCACTTAGCTGACTGACTGTTATGGTTATATATTTTTAAGTATATTTTTTAAATCAAGTTCTTTTTCGTGTGTGTGTCTGTGTGTGTGTGTGTGTGTGTGTGTGTGTGTGTGTGTGTGCGCGCGCGTATCTGTACTAATATATTGTTACATTTAAAAGTAAAGTCATCATATAAGTGTGCTTATCTTTACTTCGTTAGTTCGCACCATCGTTACGCCCTACCGATATATCATAAATAATGGACTATTCTATTTTGATCGCATCAGTTAAGTGCCATACGTGATAAACGCTTGGGCGATCATGTCTCGAAAGAGACATGACTGACTGGGCAGAAGATTATCCCGCAGTAGGTTGCCATTGCTTTCTGCGGTAGACTGGTTGCCAACCAAGGCTACAGAACCCAATCCGTCCTGTTATTTGACCCATAGCTGGAGGGAAGAGACGGATTAATACATTTCCCAAGGGTATTTGTGCGTATATGATTGCAACGAATTCAACTGGATTTCGAACTCAGCTCTCCGATTTCTCGTTCCGAGTCGATATCCACTGGACCACAACGCACATCCTTATCAGAGAAGTTACTCGGTTTCAGTGAAAGAAAAAAAAGAAGTGTTTAACATCTCCTCCTTTTTACAGTATTTACATTGCTCGGACTATTTTTCTCATTTTTGTTGCTATTTGCACAACCTTTCGGCTGTATTACGCTCCGGCCTTCTTCAGGTGCTAGGAATTTCGAAACAAACCCTTTATTAGCATCAAAAATACTAGATGTGAGCCTTGGTAGAAAATACTAGAGAAAATCATTAACATCAGAAATACTAGAAAAAAACTGTTAACATCGAAAAATTGCATTATGAACTCTGGTGAAAAAAGGTTACAAGACATTCGGTTTATAGGTCCCAAAAATTCCATTTATCCACATAGCCCAGTGGATATAGACGTCGGTTAGCTCCTGACTTGACTCTTAGTGTTGTGAGTTCAATACCAGGTGAACAAGTAACAGGGTTAGAGGGAGATAACTCATGACTTCCAATCGAGGCTTTACGCAAGGAATGGAGTTTATATACCCCAGTGATTGTAACTGAGGTTTCGGTTCGAAATTCCTAGCACCTGAAGGAGGCCGGAGCGTACAACGGTCGAAACGTCGTACAAATGACAACAAAGATGAGGACAATAGTCCGAATAATGTAAATACAACCTAATCTCAGAAATATAGACATCTCCTTCTTTTTACTCTAACATTTCCTTTTCTCGCACCTTCCACCCAAAAACGCGATCATGTGGTACCCAAATATCGAATGGATTTCACTAATTGCTCATAGATGATTGATTTTGGTGAATTTAGTGTTTCTGCGGACATCATGGACCGAGCATATAATCAATGACGAGGTTTTGGAAATGATGGAAACAAAAAGGAAATTAATACTCAGCATCAAGAAGAAACAACGAAAGCTCCTGGGACACGCAATGAGGAAGGAGGGCTTGGAGAACTTAATACTAACAGGCCAGATAGAGGGGAAAAGAGACAGAGGAAAGCAGCGGATAACATATTTGAAGGACCTGATCAGGTGGATGACGGAACGAGTGTTGCATGGTGCAACAGGCGAAAGTGTATTAAACGCCACCAGGGATAGGGAGATGTAGAAAGCCATGATCGCCTACGTACTGAAAAGATATGGCACATAAAAGAAGTGTTTCTGCCAATTCTGTAATGCTGCTTATTTCTAATCAATGTTTTGATTTAGTCGCCGTCTGTAGTAGAGGCCTGCCAGGGTGTTCTTCACGAATAAGGCTACAATCAAAAATCAAAAACTTAACGAACCACTTACGTACAGTTCTGTCAGCTAAAGTACCTTCACTGTACACAGCACATATCTTTTTTGTTGCTTGTGAAGCAGGTCCCGGGAGCATGGAGACACCTTTTAATTGCTGTTGTTCCCAGGTTCACTCAGATCCGGAGTGGTAGAACCTCTTAGGGTCCTAGCTATGGGCAAGTAGTTAACCCCCAAACTGGGGTCAAAACATTATGAAAGTATAAAAATACACTTTTATAGAAATATATACATAAAAATAGAATTTTATAGAAAGATATACATTTATGAAGGAAAAATATTACCAACAATACATTTTTGAAGAAAAAAATGATTACCATAACACATTTTTGATGAAAAAAAATTAATTCTCAGCAAAACATTTTTGAATACAAAGCTAGAAGACATTTTTTGTTTTCTAAATTACAAAAGAATAAAAACAAACATTTTCATTAAAATCTGACTAAATTAAATGAACATTAATGAAATATCTTAAAACCCCATCTTTTGGGCATTAAATAACCCACAGAGGTGTTGATATGCCGTTAAACAAAGTGAAACTTAAACTCGAAAAAACACCGGACAGAATTCACTATTTTTTAACCATAATGTTGAATGCATTAAAATTATTAAACCTTTACAAGAAAAATCTCAAGTTGATGTGAAAAATTTCCGCTAACCATCGTTGCTTTTAGGTGAATCAATTATAATAATTCTCTAATTTATATTTCGATGAATTGTATCAATTTTTCTCGTTGAATTGTTCACCTTTGTTAAATATGATCCATTATTATACAAATTAGGCTACAATAAAAATTGCATTTGTGTGAATATTACCTTATGAAAACTGAGATGTAGTAGAGAGTAAGTGCCACGTAATATAGATTTATAGAGTCATGTCATACATTGTGGGCACATAAAACCCTTGCATCGGCCATAATAGTGTAATATAACAATCTGGCCCCACCCGAGGAAGTGATGCAAGCGATGGTGTTTCCTGTCGGTGAAGGGGGCGGCGAACGACAAGACAGGTGTTTGTGAAATACATCCTGTCGAGGCCGGAGCGGATGTCGTTTGACCTTATTTCCGACAGCGGCGGAAATGACTACGGAGGCAAACAGAACAGGTGTCTCTGGGAATTACGTGGGCGTTGCGTGGGCGAGGCAAAACCAGAAGGAAAGTCCCGGTTCTAGAAGACTATATAAAGACCTCGACACACGGATTCGCCAGCAGAGAACGGCCAGTGGAAGCAGAGAAACACCACAGGCAAGACTACACTCCCGTCAACCCATTCTATGTGCGCTCTCACCCTTCCGTTCTCTATTCCACACGGTTCGTCGTCATTAATAAAAATATAACCTTATATTTTTATATATGCGTGTTTGTTGTTTTGTCGTCGTACGGCGATATATAACAATAGTTACTACTTTAAATACCCTTAATTTTATTTCAGTTTAATATAATTACTAATGGATGGACAGATTCAGCATGATAAACAAATTTATCTTATATAAAATATTAATTCATTCTTAGGTTTTCTTTGAAATCATTCTTTACCACGGTAATCTCTAACACTGTACATTCAATTGGAGTAGATAGACTAAACTATCGCCCGGTTCACACTCCACCCACGTCTATTGAACAGGTGAAGAGGCTCATCCCTTGTTTCCTGTTTAGGATGCGGTTTCCGGTTTTTCTCTTTTCTGATCTTCTCACTGTTTTTTTTTTTTCAATTGGAGTAGATAGACTAAACTATCGCCCGGTTCACACTCCACCCACATCTATTGAACAGGTGAAGAGGCTCATCCCTTGTTTCCTGTTTAGGATGTGGTTTCCGGTTTTCTCTTTTCTAATCTTCTCACTCTTATGTAGCCCCCTGCACATCAGTGGCGTTACCGCCTTGCTTGGGGTGATATGATTAAAAAAAATGTGCTTTATCAACTACATTTAATCAAATTCAAGGCGTTGTCTTCCTCCGTGGATTCGTGAAACGGTAGTCAAACCAAGATTTTATTATGATCTTGTGCTCTTACATTGAGCGGCTTTAAACAAACAGTTGATCTATTGTAATGAAAAACAAAAATTAACAGAATATTTATGATGATTAAGTAGAAAATTATTATCATACTTGTATGTTAAAATATACATCTATCAACCGGTCTCAGTCTCTCTTCATATATTGAATTAATCCTTTTTTAATTTATATATATATATATATATATATATATTTTTTTTATAAGCGTTTCACCCCGAGCAAGGCATGTCACTGCCACTACTGTGCAGGGGGCTACGTAGAGTGGAGAAAGGCTGATTAAATATAGGAAATAACAGAGGGTGGGTGATAGGCGGGTGAGGATACCGAGAATGAGGGTTGGGTAGATGAGAGTGTTGTGAGAATAGTTGGGAGTTAGTGTGATAGGAGGTGTCTATTGACCCTACATTTAAACACCTGGAGATTGTAACTGTCGGGAAAGCAGACTTGTGGAAGGGAGTTCCACAGGCGGGAAGCGCGAGAAAAGAAGCTGTTGGAGTAGAATTTACGGTTACATCTTATTTGTTTAACTGTAAAAGGGTGGGACCTAGTTGCTAATCTAGTATCTCGGGTAAATTCGTGCTTAGGCAGCACCAGTGATCTAAGCTCATCGGAGCAGAAGCCATGAAAGTACTTGTAGAAGAGGCACAGGGAAGCTACATCACGCCGGTGTGAGAGCGGCTGCAGCCGGTCTGCCAAGTCAGTATCAACCACGTTACAGATCCTCCTTTGTATTTTGTCAAGAAGCCCAAGGAGAGCAGCAGAGGCACCCGACCAGATATGGCAGCAATATTCAATAAACGGGCGGATGGTAGATTTGTATATGTGCAGAATAGTTTCAGGTGGGAAAAATTTCCGGGCCCTGCACAGGGAGCCCACCTTCATAGCAGCAGATTTGGCAATGGATTCAATATATATATATATATATATATATATATATATATATATATATATATATATTGCTATCCGCAGACAGAGCTGTTTCGCTGTATCACAGCTCATCAGTACGGTTAGACATCCGATTTCTTTTTACCCAGGATTGAAACCTGGCCGACTTGGCGTCAGTTAGTGATTCTACCTCCGAGCTATGGGCGCTCGGTAAGCTTGTATAGAAGCCTTCCGGTCACGACGAGGACGCAATTCATTTGTAATTTAAAAAAATGAACTTGAGAGAGAAATAGATTATAGATATCTGTTTCAACGTTGTGAAAACGTTCGTAATGTATAGCTTCAAAACGCCAATTCCGCGAATTGTTCTGTTTTTTTTCGTGATCACGGAATATCTGCGTTCCAAGAGTATGTTATTTTGTTTAAAGTACCATTTATTGTGGGTTCAGTATGTTTGTGGGGTGGCACAAGTTACATTTTGCGGGTAGAGGAGAAATATTTATGAATTATAATACGTACGCTTAAGCCTTCACATAAACTTGAAATCGACTTTTTCTTGCGCGTGCAAGAGATCATTTGTCAGAGGAAAGTACTAAACAAAGTTTTTTAAAAAATTAAAAAAACGTCATGAGAGAATTACTTATATCGTCAGTATTTGTGAATTTATCCGGACAGTTTCGTGGCCGACACCATCGACCGTTGAGTCGTGCTATTCGGGCTTAGATTATACAGATTCTGATCAGCAAATCATAGTGCGAACAACAGATGCATTCAACGACGAGGGGTGGGTGCAGGTGATTGTAAATTAGAGCAAGTAGATTTGCTTGAGTTAAGGGTTAAGATGCCGAAGCACACACGCTGCTGACTATTATTAAAAAAAAATAAGGAAGATAAGCTTACTGCAAAAAAATATATAAATATAGCAAAACAACTCGCATCTATTGAACAGGTGAAGAGGCTCATCCCTTGTTTCCTGTTTAGGATGCGGTTTCCGGTTTTCTCTTTTCTAATCTTCTCACTTTGTTTTTTTTTTTCAATTAGAGTAGATAGACTAAATTCTCGCCCGGTTCACACTCCACCCACATCTATTGAACAGGTGAAAGAGCTCATCCCTTGTTTCCTGTTTAGGATGCTGTTTCCGGTTTTCTCTTTTCTAATCTTCTCACACTTATGTAGCCCCCTGCACATCAGTGGCGTTACCGCCTTGCTTGGGGTGATATGATTAAAAAAAAATGTTACGCAAACAAAGGGCTATCAACGCACCTGTGTAAAAGACTTTTTCCCCCACATGCGACGGGTAACTTCTTCTATCTACTTATATGTACCATGTCACTTTAGAATATAGGCGATCATGGCCCTTCACATCTTCCTATCTATTATATCTTCCAACACATGCGACGTGCATCTTCTATCTACTTCTATGGACCATGTCACTTTAGAATGTAGGCGATCATGGCCCTTCACATCTTCCTATCTATTGTAGCTTCCAATACATGCGACGGGCATCTTCTTCTATCTACTTCTAAGTACCGTGTCACTTTAGAATGTCGGCGTTCATGGCCCTTCACATCTTCCTATCTACTCTAGCTTCCCCCACATGCGACGGGTAACAATAATGCCAGCCTGGATTCCATCGGAGTTCAAATGAGGAGGGAGGCATCGTTCAAAAAGTATCTCTTTTCTGAACGAGACGATGTTTAAACGTTGATGTTTCGGGCATCTTTATCTACATTTATGTACTGTACCACATCAAGACGTAGGCGATCATAGCTCTACACATCATGCTATCTATTGTAGCTTTTAACATCCTTTCACTTGTTACTACTCTAAAACCCTACTCTTCTATCTATTTCTTCAAGCCCATAAAGTATGCTATGTGTTGCTTTCTCCTGTCTCTCTTGCCCTCTATCCATCCTGATAAGATTGTCTAAACCCTCATTACATGTCCCAGAAACTTAATTTATACCGAAGATTTTGTTTATACTGTGCGATTATGTCCCCTGTTCAATATTGAATTCGGTTAGGGCGTGGCTAAGTAACTATGGAAGTCAGACAACTCGACTTTTGAGCAGTGTGTCATACACCTGTTGCCACTTTGTGACAACTTATCCTGATTTTGGCGGTCAAACTAAGAAATGATTTGCTTAAAACACTCAAATCTGTAGCGACTGTCAATGTATGAAGTGCAAATGTATTTTAAATGGGATAAATAAATGAATATACGAAGTGATTGCTGAAAATTGCTCGAACCGACCAAAAATCACATCAAAAATAAATAAATCAAACATCAAGTTTCTTATATTCAAATAGATGTGGTGGAATGGATAGCGGCCCGAATTTAAAAAAAAAAAAGAAAAGTCCGTTACAGTCTCTTCTGCTCAGCAGTACTGAATAGACCAAATAGCCTTGGTTGGTAAGCAGTCTATTGAAAGCGCAATTCAAAAGGTATAGGTTACTTGGAGACCTTGTGCTGCACAATGTGCAATAATTCTCTGTATTTGGTTCTTTGGAAAAGTGTGGTTGGTTATGAAAAGCTCACCACGGTTATCAAATTATATATTCGGATAGACAGTCTGTTCAGCTTTAATAACTGGGTTGCTATTCGTACCAACCTGCTTGTTTCACAAGGTTTGCACCGCGGTCTTTTTCGGGTGACTGTCAACGTATTTGATAACCTACTAAAGAACAAAATCAATGGAAGTCGATTGTCTAATTATTGTATCACTTAATATTTATCAGTTTTTTTTTACAGGTGTGTCACTTGTTCATGCCTTTCACTGATCCAACTGACATGTTTTTTTTTCAATCTGGTATAGTGTCGTTTGGTACAAAATTTGCGAAGAGGGTCAAGCCGAAAATATTTCTGCACGTCATTGTATTTTTAATGTACATCTAAACTTATTTATAAATGGAACTTTGTCTCTCTCTCTCTCTGAGTATGTGTCTATGGGTATGTCCGTTACCTATAGACTCCGAAACGGCTGAACCGATTTTATTGAAAATTTACACAGTTGTACTATAAACGTCTGCGAGTGTTCTTAGCTAGGTTTTCTATCGAGGTACCCCTGATAAATATCGATAATTGAAAAAATCAAGTTATGGAAGTAGTGGTCCGATTTTAATTAAATTTGATACACTCATAGACAAAGACATAAGAAACGATATTCAGAAGTTTCAAGGTTGCAGTTCTTACAACAGTACAGAAAATCGATAATATATATATATATATATATATATATATATATATATATATATATATATATATATATATATATTATGATTATTGTAAAACGTACCAAGAAAACAGTATCACTAATAATGACTAAAATCATTAAGTTCTACAGTTAACAAAACGGTAAAATTAGTCGTCAATCCCAAAAGGTAATACCAAATGGGAAGAGGGGAATCAAAAAAAGAAACAAACAAAACAAAAGCTGTGTTCGAAAGAAAAAAAACCCAAGACGAAAAGCTTAACAGTAAGGAGCTCAATACGAAAGTACGAAAGTACGAAAGTAGAGCAAAGATACGAACTAAATCTAAAAGTGACCCAAAGCCGACCGCGGTTTCACTGGCCGGATCGTCATATATATATATATATATAAAAGGCAAGATGTTTGTGTGTGTGTCTGTTTATCTGTCTGTATGTCCTTTATACAAATCCACAATTTTTATCCGATTCTCACCAAACTTCACACAAATATTCTTTAGGCTGAGTCTGAGCTCCAGGACCATGGTTTAGATTTAAGGCTTTCATTACATCCGAGCAACGCCGGGCTATACTGCTAGTATATAATTATAAAGATTTTCCTCGCCGCGAGCAAGAGTCGGAGATTCATGCAAAACGCAAGCTTCAGGCGCTGAATTCAGACAGCAGCTTAAGATTACGTTTTGCCATGAAAATCCGTAGGAAATATATATATATATATATATATATAATACTTGAAAAGTAACTCCCCATATAAAAAAAAAACTTATAATTTATTTAGAATTTTTACAAAAAATGGATATGAGAGGTCAGAGTTTAGCATGAGATTTGATTTCAAATTTGATATGGGCACCCAATTTCGCGCCAGCTTTTCGAACCGTCCAGGAATCACGTCAATTGTTTTGACCAGGAAGTCTTGATGTATGGAAAACACACTTTCTCGTATTTGCTTTCGAATCCTTCCAAAGTTTGGGTTTGGTATGGTAGATTTGCTCCTTTAACCAACTTTAAAAAGTAAAAGTTGGAAGGTGGCCACTTATACAAAAATAGAGAGTTACTTTTGAATGACTCACTCTCTCTCTCTCTCTCTCTATATATATATATATATATATATATAACCCTCCCATTCTCCCCAACTGTCCCCCTATGTACATCCTAACTCGTCTATCGCCCTGTGTAACCCCTGCGCTATAGTGGCAGTGGAATGCCTTGCTTGGGGTGACATGATTAAAATATATATATATATATATATATATATATATATATATATATATATAAGAAAAATTAAGGCGGACACGTTATTTCATGGTGAATCGGAAGTGTAGGCCTATTTCAGGCGAACCATCATCAGCTTCCATCTTTATTGTACAAAGTATTTGTGTAAAATCTTTTGTAAAATAAAGCTGACGATGGTTCGCCTGAAATAGGCCCACACTTCCAATTCACTATGAAATAACGTTCTGTCTTAATTTTTCTTATATTTGCTCTATATGTTTTTGCATGCTTAGAGATCTCTTAGAGAGTACTCCTACCACTGTATGTACAGGATACTCCTTTGGATTCTTCTATACCCACATGCTGATATATATATATATATATATATATATATATATATAGAGAGAGAGAGAGAGAGAGAGGTTTAAGTTATGCTATGTATCAAGGATAGAGCGCATGTAAATCTAAGTGAGCAGGCTGAAACGTTCAGTGTCCACACACACACACACGCACACACACACATATATGGTGCGCGATAGATGAATTATCATCTAGTCATGAGGCTACAGCAGTGGTGAACAAGAAATTTACAGGGTTAGAGGGAGATAACTCATGACATCCAGAAGAGGCTCTAGGCAAGGAATGGAGTTCACATACCCCAGTGATTGTCATGAAGGTTTCAGTTCAAAATTCATAGCACCTGAAGAAAGCCGGAGTGTAGAACGACCAAAACGTTGTACAATTGGCAACAAAGATGAGGACAATAGTCCGAATAATGTAAATACACTACTATTAGACTCATTTCATTTTTTCTGAATCCTCTGCACTTTGAAATGTTCTTATCGGAGCTCTCCGCGCAAATGCCAAGCAGAAGTGGATGCCGTTTCCAAATTTCTGGTGGAGTGAATTGTATCATGGTACGTCTTTTCTCACAGACGGTAGTTAGCAAACTGATCCTACTACACCGTGTAGTCGACAAAATCAAAAACAAAAAAAAGTGCATGTGTGAAACTGAAAATATAAAATAGCAATAATTTACCCATCACACTTTATATATATTAGCTCATCATGTTTTTTTCGTTTTTTTTTTTGTTTTTATTTTATTTTATTTTTTTTGCATTCTTTTGTTTTTTCATAATTTTCATCCAATTTAAACAGTGTAAATTGAGTCTGCAGGTTGTGCGTTGTGGTGCAATGGATCGAGAAATCGTGGAGCCGAGTTCAAATTCTAGTTGAATTCCTTGCATTCACTTACGCACAAATATCCCTGGGAAAGCTAATAATCTGTCTGTTCCTTTCAGTTATGGGTTAAATAACAGGACAGATTCTATAGCATTGGCTGGCAACCAGCCGACCGCAGAAAGCAATGGCAACCTACTGCGGGATAATTTTCTGCCCAGTCAGTCAGGTCTCGAAAGTGACATGATCGCCCAAGCGTGTATCACGTATGGCACTTAACTAAAACTGAGTCTACAATCTAAGAGCACATGTAAAATGTAATAAAAGAAGTGTGTTCTCCCGCAGAATTCGAACCTGTGTTCACGTTTGAAAGGAAAACCATGATAGGCAAATTAGCAGCACAGGCTTGATTCTACAGCATTGGGTCACAACCTGCCTAGAAGAAGAAAAATCTCCGAATTCAGTCGGGAACGTGTGCTTACAAGCGACTAGGGGACTGCTAAGGTATTCGAATTCAAACTGTAGCTTATTTGCGTGGATGAATGTGTGTATATATATATAAGCACAAATATATATGAGTGGGCATGTATATTTATACATGTATGTACAATTATGAAAAATGGTTCTAATATAAATACAGACATGGATGGCTAAGTATGTACACACACACACACACACATCTATATATATATACATCTATATATATATATATATATATATATATATATATATATATATATATATATGCCTTATTTTATTTTTTAAAGTGGTTATATCGTCGATTAGTGTTAAAGAGCGATTATGCGACTAGAGGTTTAATAACTGGTACTAAAAAGAATGAACTTAGTCGATGCTACGTTGCTGTTGTTTCTTTCTCCACGTGCATATATATATATATATATATATATATATATATATATATAGCCGTATCTGACTACCGGGCACACCGGGCACGGGTCCGAGGGCCGATCCGCGCAATCATAGTGAAAATCCGGGCAAGGAATAATGTCTTCGTCAGAAATCAAACTAAACAATTCACGAAGAAAGAAAGAAAGAAAGAAAGAAAGAAAGAAAGAAAGAAAGAAGGAAAAACAAAGAAAACATCCGAATGAACACCGTAAAAATCTGTTTGTTTATTTATTAATTTTGGGAGAAAAGACTTGTTATACACAGAAAATGCGAACCAGATTTCCTACTTTCGTTCACGTTCTGGGCCTAATTTCTATTAAAATAGCCGAAAAAATCCGCAAAAATCATAGTTTCTGGAAACGTATGACATCATTACATTGTCAACTAAAAAATCCGGGCAATTTTCTCTGTGCCCGGTGTTTTTTAGCATCAGCTACGGCCCTATATATATATATATATATATATATATATATATATATATATATATATGCACAAATAAATACTTTGTTATAATGGAGAGGATATATAGGTACATATATAGATATAATGAACAAAAGCTTATATGATAGTAGGTAGGAAAACATTTCAATATTGATAGATTGGAAGTTATAAGGATGTAGAAAGAGTCTTTAATGATTTGAGAGAGGGGAGAGAGAGAGAGAGAGAGAGAGAGAGAGAGAGAGTGGGTGACGAAGAAAAGAAAACAGAGAAAGAATGACAAAATACAACAACAGCGTTATGGACCGGGAACCTGTATAAACGATAAAACAAAAACAAGTACCGGCTTATTCACTATAACTGCAGCTTTTTTTCCCTGTCAGTACGAGTTAGATCTACTACCCCCACTGCCAACCGACCAACTTTCCTGCCCTATTTCGCTGGCTTTGCTGACACTCGTCTGGCGGGTTTTGCTATCAACAATTGCGCGCCCAGAAGCGCGTGTCTGCGGCGCGTGCGGCCCGTGCCCCACACGCGTGGATAAAGACGCAATCAGGAAGTGTCGAGGGGCGTTGTGCTTACCAGGTAAATAGGTCTGTCAAATGGAGCTCAAATCCCAGCCAAGATTGCTTCTATTACCGCTTAGCTCTGAAGCTCTGGCTAGAGAAAGGCATGAAACAACCTTTCTCTGCGCTCTATACATTCGTTATATTATATCTTGACAATAGGCCAGCAATGAAAACTGAATCAGCGAACCAAGTTCGTATTTTGACGCAGGTTGTTTATGTTTATTTAAGCGTAGAAAAGGCATGAACTCACATTTCCCCGTACTCTGGCAACACGCTATGTATCCTGCAAACAAAAAACAAAAAAAACAAAAACAAAACAGAATCATCTGAGTTCGAATTATATTAACGTTTTAATTTTAATAGTAATACATTTGGGAAAGGCATGATTTATCCCTGTGCTGACGATGACTTGAAAAAATATATCTCTGTTGTCTTACAATGTTAGCTAAATCAAACTTCTTGATGTAGATATCGGTGTTTAGCTTCCGGTGTCATGGGGATTTTCTAAGCGTAGCTTAGATGTGGTAAAAGGCCGAAAGTATGGGGCATTCAGTGAGAATCGAACTCACTACTTAATCGTAATTGTTCCAGCTAAACAAGCTTGCTAACCATTACCCCACGTCGAAGTGCCTAAATGTCTTTTAAGCGTAGCGTCGATGTGGTATGAGCCCAAAAGCATGGCACACCCAGTGAGAATCGAACTCATTATTTAGTCGCAATACACACTTCCGGAGTCACGTACAGTACGTGGACTAAAACGAAAATCTTATGAAAATGTTGATGCAGTCAGTCTTCTACTCTCGTTGAAACAATAAGGCTAACACAATATGCAGCAAAAATCTCACCTTTATTTAGATCGAGAGAAAAAGAAACAGGACGAATAATTAAAATAAAATACGAAGATTACAACCTTTGTTGCCGGCAGATGCCACTCTATCTTTCGTTCTCTTTTTTTCTATTCCCTGGATAGATTGTTGGCATGGTTTCCTATATTCTGGAAGGCTTATGACCTATCACGTTGAATACACCGGTTCTCACTCGATCACCGAAGTTAAGCAACGTTCAGCCTGGTCAGTACTTAGACGGGTGACCGCTTGGTAATACCAAGTGCTGCAAGAGTATAGTGACGGACGTGCGTGCTTACAGCCTATCATGTTGAATACGCCGGTTCTCGCTCGATCACCGAAGTTAAGCAACGTTGAGCTTGGTCAGTACTTAGATGGGTAACTACTTGGAAATACCAGGTGCTGTAAACTTTTAGTGACGGATGTGCGTTTTGGTGCAGTGGATATCGTCTAGGAAAGAGAAATCGGTGAGCCGAGTTCGAATTCCGGTTGAATACCCTGCATTCACTTAAGCACTGGTACCCTTGGGAAAGGTATTAATCCGTCCCTTCCCTCCAGTTACGGTTTAACTAACAGGGTAAGACTTGGGGACCCTGCCCTTTAAAACAAATCCCAATGAATCTTGATACTTGAAAAGAAAAAAGTATTACTAGACATAAAACTTACATAAAGCAACAATAAATTGTTAAAAGAAAAAGGTATTACCAGCAATAAATAAATAAAATTTAGTTGGCAATAAATGACCCGCTGAGGTTGATTTGCCATAAAAACGAAACAACCAACCAACTATATTTTGAAAACCTTTTCATAGCATCATTATTCAGTAGTCATAGTATTTTGGGAGCTTTGGGCACCGTTGTCAGCTTTCAAATATACTGCGTTTCATAAAAATATCTCGTTAAATAGATTTTATTATCATTTCGCCCCAAACAAGGTAGTAAAGACGCAAGGGGGTTACTGAGAAAACGTTATTGAGAAAAGACAATAAAAGAACAAGTTTAAAATGACAAAACAAAGCATTAAGCTCGTAGTTGACAGGAAAGTAAGACACCGAAAGAGAGTTTCGTAGTCGAGAAATGTGGGAGAAGAAATTATTAGAATAGAACTTACGGTTACATCTAGCATTTTCATCTTTAAAATGATGAAATCTACCCTTGTTTATGAATTTGAGGTAGCACAGAAGTTCGTTCGTCAGAACACATGCCATGAAATTAATTATAGAAAAGGCACAGGGAAGCTAGGCGATGGCGGTAGGAGATTGATTATTGAAGTCGTGATAACATATCAGGACTGATCTTTGGATTTTCTCAAAGATATTGAGATTCCTAGCAGAAGCACCAAACCAGATGTCGCAACAATATCACTGACAAATGAAGAGATTTTGGTAAAAATAATAAAATTGTCTAACATGTCACAATAAACTAAATCTTCGATCAGCAGACCAGCTGTTTTGTAGCCATTTGCAGATATCTGATCCCTTGGGTATATTTTTTTAATCATTTCGCCCAAAGCAAGGCAGTTTTACTGCCACTGGTGCGCAGGGGGTTACATAGAAGGAAAGTGATGAGAAAGAGAGACAGGGTATAGGGGGTTTCAGGAAGTGGGTAAGAGAAGGATAAGAATACTGGTGTGATGATAGTGGAGTAGACGGAGAAAAGAGCCTGAAAGAAAAGATGCCAGTCAATGAGATAGGAGATTACTATTCAACTTTAAATTTAAATTCTTGGTGATTGTAGCTGTTGGAGAGCAAGTACATGGAAGGGAATTCCACAGGCGGAAAGTGCGAGAAAAGAAGCTGGTGAAATAGAAGTTGCGCTTACATTTTATTGGTTTCACTGTAAAAGGATGGGACCTAGTTGCTCAAGTAAATTTATACATAGGGGAGACCAGTGAGTTAAGTCCATCGGAGCAGAATCCGTGAAAGTGTTTGTAGAAGAGACACAGGGAAGCCACATTACGCCGGTGAGAAAATGAATGCATCTGAGCTGCACGCCGGGATTGATCACATTACAGATTCTCCGCTGGATTTTGTCAAGGACCCCGAGATAGATAGCAGGGGCACTCGACCAGACATGACAGCAGTATTCAATATACGGGCGAATGGTAGATTTATATATGTGCAGGATGGATTCAGACGGGAAAAATTTCCTGACCCTACACAGTGAACGGCCCTTCTTAGCAGGGGATTTAACTTTGGATTCGACATAGTCATT